>JACEGR010003032.1:0-113741 GCA_014170235.1 Listronotus bonariensis | reverse complement strand
CATATCTTCCCGATTCGTGCGATAATGAGATCAGTGAGATTTCCACACCTTGAATCATGGAGCATTTTAACTTGAAGGAGGTTCTTCACATTCCCAAAATTTTTTAATAATCTGATCAAGAGGAAAATCAGTTGTACAACACAATGACGTAATAGAATGTGAAGGAGATGATACTTTACCGGTCAGTACTCAACCAAACATTGTTTCAATAGCACCGGCTGATTGACGACCTGAATTTTTACCACTTTGAAGACATACTGAAAATATCTCTGCCCCGAGGAGCATATCACCTTCTCCAGGGGAGTTAAAATGTTTATCAGCTAATTTTAAATTGAGGATGTGTGAGACCAGTCATCTACCTCAAAAGAATAATTGGGCATGGAATTGCATATTTTGGGGAATAATATAAGCTTCGATCTGAAAACTGGGATTTACTTGACCTTCTGGACGAATGAGACAATCGACATATCCTGAAATATTCGAAGGAGTTACCCGAGTCCATTAATTGGATAAATTAGAATTTATTTTTGATAGACCTAGACGTTTAAAACACTCTCGAACTAATGAAATTACTTTGGCTTCCACTATCAAGAATAGCTCTGATAGTTTGAACCATGCCACGACAATCAATAATATCAACTCTAATAGTAGATAAAAGAACGGTGCGGCGGAGCCAGTCAAAACCAGAAACCGACCAGAACATTTTGAGGTCAAGCTGAGCTGCTGTTTTCATTATTTGAAGCATGGTTATCACTATTTAATTGAAAATGAAGCAAACTGTGATGTCTTAATCGACATTTTTTACAAGTATAGGTAGAATCACATTTACTGTAGAATGGGATGATTTAAGGCAATTAACACAAAGTTTGTTTTGTTTAGCAATTGTAAATCTTTCATTTGGAGTTTTATTTAAAAATGCAGCACATGAAGTTATAAAGTGATTAGCATTGCACAAAGAACATTTATTAGAATTTGAAATCAAACTAGTAAAAGTTTTTTTGTTTATGTTTGTAAGGTGGCTTCTCAGCCAATACAGAATTTGTAGTTAATGCTACTGAATCAAATGCTATACATTGCTTCATAGGAGAAAGTCTTTCAGCAATTTGAAAGTAGGCATTTCTAATGCAACCATATTTCTAGCTCCTCAAACCTTGTACAGTATCAGAATCAAGTTTTGTAAAAGAAGATTGAACATGATAAAATCCCCATTCTTCAGTAGGAAATTTTAAGTTAGTTAATGCATCTAGGTTTTCACAAAATGGGATCCAACAACCGTCCGGCCAGCCGAAGAATTATTATGAAGTTTTTCTGCTATAAAATTGCCTGCCAATAATGAGTTGCCAATAAACGTTTATTTTGAAATCTTTTATTGTGCTCAAAGCCATGGGATAATTTGTCCTTGCTACTTTGGAAGACCACTAATACTCAAGAACACTATATTAACATGTAAGTAAGTATTGAAACTTTTCATATTAGTTAAAGTGTCATTTTTATCAATAAGATTTATAAACAATCATGCAAAATGCAGGCCAAGATTTTTAAAATCTCATTAAAGAAACCTCTTTATTAAAGTTACGGAAAATTAGAAAATTATTTTTTATTAAAATATTAAGAGAAAATTATTTTTGTGGTTGCCTAAACTCAAAAACGCTACCAAAATTGGTAAAAATAAATAATTTATTTTAAAATTACAATAATTCAATTAATAATAATTATTTTAAATCAAACTAATTAAATAAACCTAAATTTGCATTAATAAAAATTAATGTGACACGGATAAAGATAGCATAGTAGGCCTACCCAGCAAGCAACCATCGACTATAAAAACGTTGGTATGTTTCAGATCGATAAAGGTGAGATTATTTTTAATAAAACTACCTGAATTAAATTTATTTGTATCTGTTAAGAATTACAATTATTTTATAACATTAAACAGCAAAAGGGTTTAAATAACAAAATCCGACGAAGAAGGATCATTAAATGTATGTAATTAACATTTTTTAATTAACTGGTTCAAGAAAGTTTTCGATTTAAAGTGGACGTTTTGTTAATAAATTTAATTATTAATTAATTAAATTAAGAGAAAGAAAACGACGATTAGTGGTCCAAGTCTTACCTTATTGGTCTGGATCCAGCTAATGATAACTTGTATGGCAACGACGAACGGTACCCGGGTAACGAGATAGCCTTAGGCGACGCACTGGCCCTTTTACAGCTTCGGAATCGTACTGATTTGTATTCAATTTTTGGCGAGCCCATAAACCTATCAGACTCGACCAGTTTTTTTAAAAGAGCGGGCAACAAAACCGTAGAAAAATAGAAGAATAAAATAAAATCCCTTTGCAATTCAATCAATACTACGTAACAATCATTAATTAATACTATACTATAAAAAAATAAAATTATCACAATATTGAAAAAAAATAGAATGAGAATAAGATCTGTATATCCTATTAAGAAAAGTTATGGTAATAATATTAATTTTTTTATACAATTTTTAAATTTTTGTCTTTGAAAGTATGAAAAACTTTTTTATTATTAACTTTGAAACATGTACCTTTTCCTATAAACTTTCGTGAATAACAAAATCAACACAACATTACAAAAATCCTTGGACAATGGATATACTAAGGTTGAAGCTTTAAAAACAGCCTGTTATCAAATTAATCTAAAAAAGCTGGTAATATTTCCAAAACGTATAGTTGTAAATACTTGCAGTCATTATAATTTTAAAATAAGTTACCATAAAAAAATTACTAAGACAATTTCTTAAAAAATTTGTTCATTTATTTGAAATATTCATATAATAAAAAAAACTTTTTTGCTCTTATATATCTTATAGAGTGTGTCCGCCTAAGTTCTTTACACATATGGAAAACTTTTTTCAATATTAATTTTACGAGAATAAGTTATTGCTTTATAAAAAATTCTGCATGATCCAAAACCTAAAATCCAATCGTTAGATATTTTTTTCAGTAGAATACAAGGTAGGCATTTCAAAAATATAAAGTTTGTTTAAAAGGAAAGTACCCTTACTTCTGCAAATATTAAAAACCTATTAGAGAGAAATGCCTAGAAATAAAAAGACCTCTTAAATAACAAGAAACGAGGCGTTTCTGTGACTTTTCGCTGTTTTGACAGTTGTTAAGATTTCTTTAGATATTAAGTTTCGAAATAATTATTCACAAATGTAAAAATCTAGATTTTCATCGTTTTATCATTAGAAATTAAAACAAAAACTTTTTCCTTGCAAATATATGAGCTTGCATATTAAAGAATTATTTTTATTTTCTAACATTTTTTCTTAATAATAATTTTCGATATTTTTAAAAATAAGGGTACTTTTCTCTCTCTCAAAATTAATATTTTTAGATACCTTGTATACTACTAAAGAAAATTATTATTTTATGATTGCATTTTAGCTTTTAGACCATTCAAAAATTTTTATGAAAAATACTTTTTTTTCGTAAAATTAATAATTTTTCCGTTTAATGTAGAGAACTTAGGCGGCACACTGTATGTCACCTATGTCAAAATTTAACATCTCTTATATCGTGACTATTATTTTAAGTACAAATTAAAAATAAATAAATAAATAAAAGGCATATTGTTTTCGTAGTGATTACGTCATTAATTGTAATTTTAAAATACACAGGGTGCGCCATAAAAATGTTTGGCAGTTTTTTTTTTTAAATATGCGGGATCGACTTGGGGAATTTTCGGAAAAATAAAAGATAAAACATTTTTACCTTTTAGCTGTCTTAAACAAATTAAGCTTGTGATATATTTTTATTTATTTTTGCATAAAAAGTATGCAGTAAGATGGTCAATTAAAAAAATAGAAAGCAATCCTGTACATCTAACATTCATGCTAAAATTTATTTAATTACCAAGCAGGACATGTAGTACAAATTATATTGTATCCATGATGTGTCCTTAACAATCCTTTTTGTTTTTTTACCTAAATCACTTAGCTTATTGCTTTTTTTAACTGACATAAGTATATGGGTAATACTACTAATAAAATAACCTTCTACTCAATTGCTATTTTTATTTAACTTGTGTCCAAGCTTGATTTATAAAACAAGCCTATTTTAATCTATTAAATAACTTTTAATAATATTCAAACTGCAATCATAACCGTTGTACCAAAACAATCGGCAAATGGTTTATAAAGCAAACAAATTATATTCGTAAGCAAACAAAAAATGTGATTTTTTCATTTTAAAAACTCAGTACATTACATTTAGGGACTTATTCGTATTTAATATACAGTATGTCCACGGATGGACTTTACGATAGGAAAAAAATATCGAAAGTTAAAATGTCTAAGAAAGTCGTCTATGGCAACTGCTTTTGCTTCTTAAAATAACAATATTTACGTTGAGAAATTTGTCTTCAAAACAACACAAATGTGAAAATAGACCAAGACAAAACTGTATTTATTTTTAATAATTTAGCACAATGTCAAATCAAAAGCGTTTTTAGATTTAACTGAGGATCAGATATCTGAAATTTTATATGAATTAAACAAAGCATTTTTTTTTTGGTATCATATTGTTTTATTCATGTTTACACCTTTTTAACGTAATTTACTTGGTTTTAGATTTTTGTATTTAAATATATTGGACAAACTTTGCCATTATTTATTGTGTTATATTAAATAAATTATGTAAAAATAGTGTAAAACACGATTTAAAAGAATATGACACCAAAACATAAATGGTTTATTTAATGTAAAATTTAGATATGCAAAGACAATTAGTTAAGCATAATGCTTGATATGGTTACTTATTCAATTCTAAAAATCTTTTTTATTTAACATTTTGCTAAATTATTAAAAATAAAGGTAGTTTTGTGTTAGTCCATTTTCACATTTTTGTAGTTTTTGGAGCTCCTGTACGAAAAATTATCAACGTTAATCTAGTTTTTTTTAATAAGCAAAGGTAGTTGCCATACACGACTTTTTTGAACATTTAAATTTTTGGTCAATTTGTCCTATGTGTAAAGTCCATCAGTGGACATACTTTTCTCATATTTATAACTTGTGACTACCGTATGGCAACTTTTTATTAATATCGCATATTAAAAATAATTATTTTATAATGAAACTACCAAGGAACTAAAATTAAAAGTGGTTTTAACTTTACAAAGGGAAAACCGCGAAGGAAGGGTAAACGGTATAGGCCTAGACAACTAATATGTAGGTTTTAATACTTCACTAAAATTAGGGAAGTTTTGGCAATAAGGTTAAAGTTTGAAATTTAATTTACCCAAGCTTGAATAATTTATCAATAAAAATATATTGTTACGATAATTTTGAATTACATAGGGACTACTTTATACATACGTCACTGGGACTAATATCTACCATATGAAACTATCTTCTGAGACCATAAGACCGGTGGACAATAAAAACCATCTTGGTATTTTTTAAACACACTAACTTAACTTAGTATAGGCATCCCCCAAACCAGGGGAGCCCGTACAGGCTTAACTAGAACATTAACTTTTACTTGACTTCACTTCTACTATCTCTACTACCTAATTGCTATCAAATTTTTCTAATTTCTTCTTCTCCTAATATTAGGTCACTTTCTGTATATATACAAACTTGAACTCGGTATTTTGGTGATTTAGCACGTTGTTGACCGTGAATAAAATAATATGACCTGGGTTCTGGTAATATTGCTTGTCAAAAAACCTTGCATTTTTTCAATTATTTATTTTAATTTTTGGAAGTGATTTCTGTAAAACCAACATAATTAAATAGATATTAAAATTATTATAACCCATATACCCCCTATTTATTTATTTACAAATGTACACTACAGAATAAAAACATTCTAAATGGTACAAGCTAAAGTTGAAAGATTTAAAATAAAAATATAAATATAACGAAAACATCTGAATATAGCCTTTATATACATAATATAACAATTAAAGAACACATAAAAACAAATTATGTAATACGACTATTTAGCATACGTCTAAGTGAAGATAATCTTAAATTAAAAATGTCCAGATTAGCATAGAAAGTGTTATAATTATGTACCATTCGGTCAATAAACGCGCACTGTCCATAGTTAGTTCTAGTATGTGTGTTTTCGAAGAACAGCTGAGAACGCCTTGTACGTCTAGTTGGTACCAGAAAAGATATTAATCCCTTCGCCGATATCGATTTAACCAGTAATAAGTTTAAACGACGAACCTCTAGAAATTTAAAACCACAGAGTAAAAGTCTGGTTTCGTATGGAACATCTTGGTAAGGGAAATGGAATTGGAATAACAAATATTTAACAAATTTGTTTTGAACCCTTTCGAGTCTAGCAATATGACATCTGTAGCGGGGTATCCAAATGATCGAACAATACTCCAAGACGCTGCGAACCAGACAATTATATAAACATGTAAGCGCCTTTGTATCGTTTATATGCCTTGTGATCCCTTTTAGGAATCCAAGCATTTTGAGGCTCTTGGAGATGATGTTATCCACATGCATATTGAAGTTTAGATCCTTATCGAAGAGTACACCAAGATCATTCAAGTGGGTCACTTTTCTATGTTTTCGGTTTTAATGGAATATGTTACGTTCAAATCACACCACTGAACAAATCGATCAAAATCGTATTGCAAACCATTGGACGAAGGACGGACAACATTATAAATCATCATATCATCTGCATACAAGAGAAAATTGGACGTTTTAAAACATACAACCTATAGAGGGTGTTTACAATATGCCAGCTTAAACATTTAAATCTGTATTTATTAATAATATTTAAAAAAATTATTTACCACTTATAATTAACCCAACACAAAAAAAAAATATGTTAATCACACCTAGAATAAATAAAAACCCAAGAAGTATTTATAAAAATATATTCAATTGCCTAAAAATGGGATTTACAATTTTTTAACACAAATGCACAATTACCAACCAAGCAACGGTATCCATTAAATAATTATTTTACTTCCTAAAAACCTATTTTGTTTATAGTTAAGGTTCATTAAAATAGGTATACAGGGTATTAGCTCGTGTACAGTGCGTCCAATCTAACTTTTCACATTTGAAATGTCTATACCTTTTTTATTCCTCAATATAACTTAAAAATGATTCAAAAGCACTTTAAAAGACCTTTTTAATGGTGGTTATAATATACAGGGTGTGCCATTTAAAAAAGAGTATGTTATGTCAATATATTCTGTTAATAAAATTGTTTTGTTTAATTCTACATAACAGAAAAAACTTAATAATATACTGTCAAGTTGTTTTTGGATCATTTTTAAAATGTGATTTTGTCAGTTAAGGTTATTCTTAAATGTGATGTCACAGAAAAAAAAATCATATTATTTTGTATGTGGTGATGTCTTCAAGGTTAAATGTGTATGTCCTTGCTGTGCAAAAGCAAAGGTGAGTATTTCCACGACAAGGAACATGATTGTGTTTGGGATGCAATATCAAATTGGGTCATGTGAAAAAGATATTTACATCGCCCTGCTTTCCAAGTCGGGCTTGTGTGAGAACCTAAAAACTGGAGTGAAGGGTACTATCGTCAGCAAAATTAGACATGGAATTGGTTTAGAGAAGGTCAACAAAGTTGGTGCTAGTACTGAACCCCGAGTACACTCCAGCAATAATTTCAAGAAAGCTTGAAGAGTAGCCATCCACAATGGGGTTACTAACACTATTATCTAAAGTGTAATATTGGAACCTAGTCAAAAAAGGTATTTACAAAAAATAAATTCTAATACGTTATCTTATGAAGAAAATTTATTTTTAAAGTGGTCTGAAAATTTATTCCGAGACCCGCATAATTCAATAGTAAAGAGCCAAGCCCAAATGAAAAATAAAGTAAAATATTATAGATGCCCTCCTAAGTGTTGTTTGGGTTTATATGTCTATATTTTTATACAATGTGAAACCCTTAAAATACATGCACATATAAATAAAAGGATACGATGAAGGTAAAATAATAAAAATGCGTAAACGGAAAAATTGGATATTTTAAAACCAATTGATTTAGTAGTAAAAATATAATTTGTAAACATGTTTTGAACAGAAAATGGTGTAAATATATGTTTATATGATTGAAGTGTTAAATTTTGAACAGATTGTTTGGTTAAATTTTAAACGTGATTTACTGGTTTCATTTTTAGATAAAAACAAAGTTTAATGATTTTATTAAAACCACTAGGACCACAAAATACCTAAGATTTATTTGGTTGTTAAAAAAGGAATATCCTTTAAAAATATATACCTTCTATATGTTTAAACCAACACAAAAAAAAAAAAAATATGGAAAAATTAGTTCATTCGGCTAAAAGACAATTTATTACGATTAGCGCTAATTTCAATTGATTACCTATTTTTTTGTTTTGTAATAGAATTACAAAACAAGTAGTATTAGTCACGCATGTTTACATGCTGGGATTTAGTTAGATTGTCTCTTTTCCTCATATTGACTATGTGTTATGTTATTTAGCCTAACCGTGTATATATTTACGAATTTCTTCATATCATATTTTTTATTTATTTTCGAAAGCAAAATTTCCTTAGAAAAAAATTAACAACTAAGTACAGAGTGGCGCCTTTTCGTTGACCTTGCATGGGTATAGCGAAAACTAAAAGAGATAGAACAAATCTGATTGCAAAATCTTGAATTAATTTTTTAAAACAATTCAATGGTAAAAGCAAATCATTACTAACTTGATTTATTTTGGAAACTGCAAAGTGTTTTTTAAATTTTGTCAATTTTGCCGGACACTTATAACTTGCTTGATATTAAAGATAGAAAAAATACTTAAATAGAAAAGTGTTAGAGATTTCTACGTAGACCTCAGTGGCGTACGTTTATTTTTTCCATTGACTTTTATTTTAAAGTTAAAACACAAAGTTGGGTTTTTTAATAGAACACCCTGTACATTTTATCACCAATTAAAAGGTCTTCTTAAAAGCTGTAAAAATATAAAATTTGATGTATTTAATATGTCATAGTTTCGAAAATATAGATCAGAAATGCGATAATAAAATGGCATTTAAAAAATTAAACACCCTGTATATTTCATTGTCATTTAAAATACAGTTTAAAAGACCTTTAGGAATTTACCAAATTTAAAATAATGTCCTCTAACAGTTTCGGAAATATGAGCATCTAAATCTTAATGCGTATATCTACATTTATTATATGGTCATATTTCCAAAACTATAAAATAACATATTAAAGGTGATATTTACCTAAACCTCCTTAAAACAGTAATATAATTAACAGGGTGTTTCGTTAAAAACAATCCTAATGATAACTATATTTCCGAAACTATTTAAAAATATATACATTAAATACTATACCTATTAAAAGTGAAAAAGAAAATAATATGTTAACTAATTATAATTATTTTAAAATAATTCTGTCACTGTCAGAATGACAAATAACGTAACGTAAATTAGTTTACGTTTCCTGTCAGCTATTTAGTTTATTTCAGATACATGTTTATTTACTTAACCTAATAACCAGCCATTAATATATTATTTATCACTCTAATAGTGACAAAAGTATTTAAAAATAATAAGAACTAAAATAGTATTATTTTCTTTTATACTTTCAATCATTAATCAGTATATCAGCATCCTGCTGATATCTCAAAAACCAGCAATAAATTGACGTATACTGTGTTATACATTTTTGATGTAGAATTTATTAGAGTAAAAATTTGTTAAAAAATAAACAAGGTAGTTTATGAAAAAAATAATGCTTGACTGCTTGACAATAAAAACTATGTTTTTGAGACACCCTGTATATTAACTAGTACTGTCAATAAAAAGAGCGTGTCCAAATAAACATTTTTTATTGTAAATTTATTTTTTATCTTGTACGGAAGCGATGTTATTTCGTATATAAATAGAGTTGGGACACCCTGTATACTAAATACTGTAGAATCATATAGCGATATGACTATGGCGAAAAATGTTTTGAATTTATTTACGCGAAAACCGTTTATCAAATTAAAAGAAGTTAAGAGAAATTTGTTTTATACTAAATGCGAATTCGAAAAAATATATTTTAGGAAAATGCAATGATGGACATTTTCTTTTATTTAAGAGGGTAAATCGGTATGGTAATAACTCGCTTAAAAACGGTTGAAGATAAACAACATGCGAAACGTCGGGTATCAGTTTAAAATAAAATACAATGGAAGTTTAAGAAAGTAGAATTTTAAAAAACTATTTATTTTATTAAATTACTATAAAATGGCTGTGCATTGACAATAAAGCAAAAATTAAAGATCTCCCTTAAAGGTTATCACTTAATTTATAAGACCAATCGGTAAATTTAAAATAACCAATTTACGGATTTTTAAATTTTTAAACTGTATCTTGATTTTAGTTGCATCAAATAAATTACCTATAATTTTAGTAAATTCTTTTACTGGTATTGTATGTTTATGAAAAAAAACATCTTAACATTAAAACCAATTAAAAGAATTTTTGTTAATGGGTATTGTTATATTTTTGTAAGGATAAGCAAACTATTTTGGTAAAATTATAAATTTATACAGAAAATTTAAAGAAAAGTTTATATAAACATGGCTCAAACACTTTTTTTTCGTTCTGAAGATACAGGGTGTTAAACTTTAAAAAGAAACTAAAATTCCGAAAACACATTTTAGTAAAAATTGTTAGACTAGATATAAACCTTATTAAAATATGTACTTATTGTTGTTGTTAGATAATTGCTAATAAGAAAATTATAAAACCTATTTTTAAAGTTTTTTGTTTGTTTTAGCAATGCCTCCATATTGGTCTAAAAATATGCAATTAGGTGGATTTTATTTTTCCTATTAAGCTATACAAGATTTAAAAAAACAATTTTACATACATTTAAACAGTCAGTGGCGTACCGATTTTTGTTAGAAATATTCCTTTAGTTGCCCCCTTAATTGCGTAAATGATATAGTCAAATTAAAACAAAATTGGGTTAAGGGTCTTTAAAATTTAAAAAAAACAATTGTTTTATTCCTTTACCACCCTGTATCTTAAAAACAAGAAATTTGCTGACCCATGTTTATAAAAACATTTTTTTATATTTTTAGTAGTAAAATGTGCCTACAAATTTTTTAACAACATTATATTGCAAATATAAAAAGATTTCCTAATCCATTTTTTTTTGTTTCCAGTAATGACTCATTTTTTAATGTCAGTCTTTTTGTAATCAATTTATATATATATATAATATAATATAATATAATATAATATAATATAATATAATATATTATAATATAATAAATTTGAGACCTTAAGGAAGTGACCAAATTAGGATACTTAGTTGTATGATTTCATGTATAACGGTAATTTTGTCGGAAGTATATTTTTAATACAGTATTTCCTTTTTTTGTCAGAAAATTCTCTAATGTAGATAAATAAATAAAACATATATATGAAATGTCAGTAATAAAAAACGGCATTTGGGAAAAAAGAATTTAGTAGCATAATTTTGTTTTAATTATTTTCCTTTATTTTATAAAATAAAGCGTATGGACTCCGTTTAGTGAATATGTGTCTACGAATGAGCTTAACTATACCTGTATTTCTTTCATATTTTTAAAATTCAAAAAAAAGTTATAAAAAAATTGCTTGTCTAAACTGCTACTGTAAAAAAATGCCTTTAAATATACAAAGTGGTTTAAAATAGCAAAAATAATACTTACATTACTTACAAGTGTGCACCATCTTTTATTTTTAATAAAAGCGTTAAAAAATTATCTTTATGATATAGGGAAGCTTAAAAATAACAAAATGGTATTTCGGTAAAAATTTGTCACTTAAACTACTCTTTGGCATAAAAATAATTTTGGTAACGTTGCCTAGTGCCAACGGCCACTAGCAACTTTTTTTTAAATGAAAAGGGGGTCACGTTGCATCTCGTTTTAAAGGCTCTTTAATTCTCCACTCAACACCACTTTGTTTTTGAAAATCGGCCCAGCCGTTTCAGACTTTCGAAATTTGGCCTAAATACCGTACAAACAGTTCGGTTTTAATGAAATTGGCTTGTAAGTTTACATAAAATACATTGTATAATAAAAAAATGGTAATGTACCTAAAAGAAGAAGGATAATATGGCCCATATTCAAATTTGGTAGGCCTTAATACCGCCAACAACGTGTTTTTTTATCATTTGTAGAGAAACCACGAAGCTAAAAGCCTAAATACTAACGTGCCAGGGTACCAGTAAGAGAGAAGTTTGTTAACACGGGACTTTAATACTTGAAGATTTGGGAGGGAAGGAAAGAACTCCGCTGGCAGCAGGTTTCAAAGTCTAGAAACTCTAGAGAGAAAAGAATAAGCAAAGTGGGCAGTTCGGGGCCTGTTAAAGTGTTTAGTCAAAAACCTTGACGTTTTGAGCTGTCACTGATATGTCAAAAAATGCAGACCTTGATCATATAATATCGTTTCAAGTTTCATCAAAATATACCGAACGGTTCAAAAGTTAGAAGAGGGACGACTGTATAATTAGCAATGATAAAAGTTTCTGTCAAAAATATATATATATATATATATATATATATATATATATATATATATATATATATATATATATATATATATATATATATATATATATATATATATATATTAGGCTTGGTTAACCTATCTTAAGACAATAAATTAAAAATTATGTTTCTTAAAATGTTTTTAAAACCTTAAATTATTGCCTGTACAGGTAGGATGCAAACTAATAAACGCAACCACAAGTGCCAGCCAGACAGCCCAGGGTCCATTCAGAAAAGAAGAATATATCAAAAAATCAGCTGTCCTAAAATTCTTTTTGAAAACGTTGCTACCTTCTATATATGGATGGTGGAGGGGAGGATAACCATCTGAATGTTTTAAAAAGTGTCCGTTGAAAGAAGCAACTGTTTTTCAATGCGTACTAAATGTATTTTAATAAGAATGTATTAGTATAGAAGTATGGATGGTGGAGGGGAGGATAACCATCTTTTATGGCAGACAAGTTGAAAAAGTGACCATCGGAATGTAGCAAGTTGGGATGGCGCCACAGTAGCCAGAGGAGATTTTTTAACCAATGAGCATGAATTATGAGAGTAAGATACAAAATGAAAAAGGACAGATAAGATACTAAATAAAAAGGAAAGAAATACCAAAATTCCTCCACTGGCTACTGTTGCGCAATCCCAACTTGCTACATTCCGATGGCCACTTTTTCAACTTGTCTGCCATAAAAGATGGTTATCCTTACCTCCACCATCCATACTTTTATACTAATACATTCTTATTAAAATACATTTAATACGCATTGAAAAACACAGTCAAAGAGTAAAAAAAGGGTCAAACTTTAAAAAATGTTACTTTTTCAAACCTGTTTGTAGATACTAAAATGGGGTGATATTAGCAAAAAAGTGTTTTTTTTTAAAGTTTGTAAAAGAGATTTTTTAACACGCTTTTATTAGCTTGGGTTGTATCTATCTATCTATCTATCTATGTAACGGAATCTTTGAGCCTAATTTTTACCAACTCCCAGCGATTCAATTTCTTTGAAACTTTGCACACGTATCAAGGACCGATGACAATGCAATAATTTAAAAACAGTATCCCGTTATCCTGATTAGGACCGCCAGGATAAATAAATTCCTTTACAGATCCTCTGTGTCCTAATACTACTCTTGACAAAATGGCGAAGGAATTTTTTAGTGAATAAACTGGAGCATTTATTTTACATAAACTACATTGATATATCGAACTAAAAATGAAAAATAAATAATAGTTTAACAAAACTAAAAAACACGCTTTTATATGCAACCGAACTAAAAATTAGAAAATAATTTTTCATTACAAAGAGTTTGTCACTTCAGAATAAAAGCATGGGGTGCTTAATATATTAAATGTTATAATTATTCTATTTGCAAATATCTATGAGGGAAAAGTTATGAAAAAATAGTAAAATGCACCCCACGCTTTTTACTCTGAAGTGACAAACTCTTTGTAATGAAAAATTATTTTCTAATTTTTAGTTTGGTTGCATATAAAAGCGTGTTTTTTTAGTTTTTTTAAACTATTATTTATTTTTAAATTTAACTAACCAATGCAATATTAAATTCAGTTTGCAAATTTAACTGCCATTCTGCATCTGCGGCAATTTTCTAACTTTCCGACCATTTCAATAAAAACTTAATGTTATTTACAATGCAACTACAAAGTCGTTGCTTTGTGCGCTTATTAGCAATATTAAATTGCTTAGAGGCGCTTTCTTAACACCATATACCTCAGTTAACAGATTTTATTGCAGAGAATAGTTTAATTTAACCCACGGATCAACAGATTTTAGTTTCCTCGAACGAGTTCATTTATTATTGCTTTTTAATGTTTACCGTCAAGTAAACTTATCTAACAATTTAGAATTATACCGGGTGAGAAAATACCTATCCAGCATTTTATTTTCTTCAAGAATATTGGTGGTCTAGAACTAGTGGCGACGTCAGCCTTTTGCTTTAGGGGGCCGAAGATTTTTAGAGGTGGACAAAATTTTAAAAAAGCAAAAAAAAAACAAGTCCTTGCCGATAAACACTTCAAATTCCCTACTTCACTAAAATATCATTCTTCCGCAATAAAAAATTCTACTGTAATGTTGTGTTCTCTCCCGCCACACTGCTAACTTATAGCCTTTTTCTTTGTTATGTTTCACCTTACAGGGAGGCCCACCAATTTTTCAGGAGTGGCCAGCAATTTTTCAGGGTGGCCCGAATCACCCCTGCCCCTCCTGTCTAGCGTCGCCACTGTCTAGCACCCGAAAATTTAAGGTATTATTAATTAACACGTTTTATATGAATACAAAAAAAAATGATAATTTTTTTAAAATGGCGTCATGACGATCCTTACGAAAACTTGGAGTTGGATAATGTTGTCCATTTTGACACTACTATTAAAATAAAAACAAACAAAAAATCAGTATGACTGTAGCTGTGTCCTGTAATAAAATAATAAAAAAAAATTAACAAAATGGTGCGATTTTAAATTTAAAACTCTAAGAATCGGATTTTTCCAATTTTCTAAATTAAAAAAAAACTAATTATTTTATTGAAAACATGATTTAAGTCAAATTTTTAAGATGCGAAGTAAAAAGCTTTCTGTTAAAGGGAATACTCTGTATATTATATTACCATTAGAAAGATCTATCAAAAAGCTGTAAAAAAGGGACTTGGCGTATTATTGTTTTTAATAGGAGGAAATATGACCATTCTCAAAAATTTATTAATAAAAAACTAAAATTAAGAAAAAAAAAGATACCATACTGAGACTCTAAAAAACTAAAAATATTAAAATAAACAAATACAAAATTAATCATTATAGGAAATATGTTCGTAGTTTAAAAAATGTGTTTCCTTAGTTATTTACATAATATTATAAAATGTATGTATTTAGTTATAATATTAGAATGCTAGTTAAACAACATTATTATGAATTACCCAACACTCAACCTAATAAACTTTAAGAGCCAATAACTAATTAATTAACAATTTTTAATATTCTCCTCCCGCGTTTACTTGACCTATTTTCATTATTCCCAAGCCGTCTAACTCAAGTAAAAACTTTTTATAACTTAAACAAATCTTTTCTTAAACTGACTAACCCGTTTTTTTCTTGAAAAATTAACTGACTTTGTTTAACTTTATTTAAATGATCTGTTACCCTAAAAAGTTTGTGGAAGACCCAAAACTTATTTCTTTTTTACATTGGAAACAAAAAGAATTTTATATGGCCAAATAATAAAGTAAAGTAAATAAAGTAAAATAGAATATTTTTAAATAAAAATAATGCGTTTAAAAAATAATTAATTACAAATTATACAGGGTGGTCCCTAAGTAATGGGCCAAAATTCACCTGTGGAGTTGTGACGTCAAATAAAATCTATTTAACTAAACGTAACTTAGTACAGAAATGGTTAATAATTTGTAATTTGTATCTCAGTACAGGGTGTTATGGTTCAAAATATATTTTTAATTAATTTTTGTAATACAATTCGGTATCTAAATTCTGTCCAAGCTGCATATCGAATCACATCGCAGTACCTCTTAGGTAGCAAAATATAAATTTTAGAGGCTAGACAAAAAAACTCCTTAATACTAATAATTTGGTAAAAGAATGTGTAATTATTTAAATAATATTATGGTATTAAAAGACCAATGATTTTTAAAATTATATTTTGCAAAAAAGAAACATCTAAAAATGGCATTTTTTGTTGCTCTATTAGAAACTGCTAAAAATAAATCATACCATAACTAAAAAAAAGAGAGGAAAATATATAAACCTTTTTTAAAACATTAATGTGGCGTAGAAAAAAAATAATGTGGCTCAATAAATATCAGACATATTGATCTTTAAAAGTTGACTGGCATTTAAGGTAATAATGACATTGACAGTTTTTACATACAAGGTTAAAAAAATAAGGCAACTTATCATTTTTTTATTTATTACAACTTTAAAATCACGACTGGTTTAATCGGAATAACCATGAACTTACTTTTTAAAATAGCGGACAGAGAATTCTAAAAAAAAAACGTGTACCCATTATCTGGGGCTGTAAATATTTTTTTCCGTTAAGTAGGTTATGAAAAAAGCTATTTTACATTTACCGGTTATAGGTTTTTCCATTTTGTTTAATAAATCACTTACATTTTAGAATTTTAGTTCTAAGTAATTGATAAGATAAAATTCGATATTTTTTAAATATTTTAAATAGAAACACCGGCGTTTTATTTTATTTTTAAATTCCACAGTAAAATCTCTTTTTAATGATATATCACAATATACTGTTTATTTTAAAAATGGCGGCCACAGATAACACAGCCCCACAACAAAAAAAAATTTTGGTCTGAAAGACTAGATTATGGTAACTTTTTGTTTTTGGGATGGCTGAATCCGAATCTTGGCTCGGTTTGACCCTATCAGGTCAGGGTCAAGGTCATTTTAAGGTCAATCACAGCCCAACAAATAAAAAGAAGTTGAAGGTCTGAAAATCAGACCACGGTATTATTTTGTTTTTGAGTCGCTAAATCCAAATCTGGGATCGATTTGACTTTATCAGGTCAAGGTCAAGGTCTATTTAGGGTCAGATCATTAAAATTCATAGAAAAGGGACCCCAATCGTGGTATTTTTACGTTTTTGAAATCGCTGAATCCAAATTCGGGGTCAGTTTGATCCCATCAGGTCATGGTCAGGGTCATTTCAAGATCAAATCATTATATTTAATTGAAAATAGACCACATGCCTGGTATATTTATGTTTTCGGAGTCGCTGATTCCGAATCCGTAATCAAATTGACCATCCCGGATATGGACTAAGCGACGCCAAAAACATAAAGGTACCACGTTTGTGGTCTATTTTTAATAAATTTTAATGATTTAACCTTTAAATGACCTTGACCAAGACCTGATAAAGTCAAACCGACACCAGATTTGAATTTAGCGACCGCAAAACATAAAGATACAAAGGGCTAGTTTTTCGGACCACCAACTTTTTTTGTGGGGCTTTGTAATTTATTTACGACATCGGAATCACGAAATTCATAAATAAATGATCTATGGTCACCCTTTTGAAAATAAACAATATATTGTAATATGTCATTAAAAAGAGATTTTACTGAATAATTTAAAAATAAAATAAAATGAAGGTGTTTCCATTCAAAAAATATACGGAAAATGTCGAATATTCTCTTGTCAACTACATTACAAACTAAAATTACAAAATGTAAGTGATTTATTAAAGAAAACTGAATATGTATATTATTACCTGTAAAATGAAATAGGTCTATTTTTAAACTGTTTTACTTAACTTGGCTTGTTTGTTATTTATTTATTTATTTGTTTGGGTCAAATCTAATATTTAAAATTTGACCCTCCTCCTGACGACCGAAATTTGGTTGCACTCTTAATTTTGATGACCATACAATATATTTTTATGATTGTAAATTCAAGATGGCCGCTGATACAAAATGCGGATAACATATTACTTCACTATAACCTTAAAAAATAAAATTTAAGATGGCCGCCGCCACAAAATAGCGAATAACATATTTTCCACAACTGCCTTAATATAAAATAAAATAATTAAAAATTGGTTAGTAACGGTGAAGCATTAAATAAACTTAATAGAATGAAAAGTATAAACCAACAACATAATTAAAAACTTAAAAATTAATTCTGTAAAAAAAATACGTTAAACGGTTTTATTGAACTAAAAGCTATAAAATAATTCGGTTCTAGCTACCTGATCGCACCAATCTTCTCATCAATCCGGGGTATTAATTAGACAAATATCAAATCGTTGGGCACATAAAATTTATATTATAATATTTACCTACTCTTTATATTCTCCGACCAACGATTTTACTATTTGTCTGATCATTACTTCAGATTCATTGGTGCGATCTAGTACTTACCGAATTATTTTTAGTTTTTAGTAAAATTAAACATAATTTTTTACATAATTTATTTATTTTTACAGCCTACTTTAACAAAAATATTTAAATCTTGTTGTTTTCTTGTCCCCATTTTAAAAATAAAAATAATTATCCTGTATGATCAATGAAAAGATAATTTTATAATGAATGCAAATATAGAAAAGAAAGTAGGCACTTGTATTAAAAACAGAAAATTTTATGGTTTTTCCGGTTAAACCGGAAGTGATTTTCAGGTTATAATATTGGAAAAAAATATGAATTTATGCTCTTATTATACTGTAAATTTTTACTTGTCTCCATAAAAAGCTAAAGAAAAAGTTCGTGTGTAACAACATTTTGTGTCACCGGGTATTAAAAGTAGGCATATTAATTAATAACCTACTTTAGCTAAATAATGCATTTCCAATATATGCTCATGCAAACATGTTTATTTTATACATATAACCTATGCAATTTTAATCAGTTTAAAACCGTGTATTGTCCCCGCAAAACAACATGCTACGTCTGCTTCGCCCAACCCTTTCGATTTGATAATTAGCCACTCAAGTAGAACTTAATCGAAATTAAAAATAATTTGTTATTTTTTCCTTATTTTTATTAATAAGAAAAACTTGAAAATATTTGGATACATTTTTGGTACATGCCATGTATCAATTAAAATCACATTTACACCAACCAGCATAAAAAAATCACAGTTTGATTTGAACCCAAAATTTAATACACTGTATTAATTACCCCTTTTACCTTGAGGTTAAAAAACGATATTTTGGATTAGTAGCTTAAATAAAAACTTATTTGTCATACATTTATTAGACTTGAAACTGAACAAAAGTATGGAAACATTTAATAAAGATTTAATATTGTATATATTAATATCATTTTTTTAAATAAAATACCATTTTTAAGTTAAGGGATGAGACCTAAAAGATCATATATTAAAACATAAGTATACACTTAAAAACATTTGAAAAATAAATTTTTATTCAAAAACGGTTAACAAAAGTATGGAAACATTTCTAAACTATAAACAAAAAATATTTCAATCAATAATTCAATGCTTTTTTTTAATATTTAGTTGGCCACCCCTTGGCTTTAATGACTGCTTGGCATCTTCTCCCCATTGAGTCTATTAGCTTTGCACAATAGCTGACTGAAATTTTATTCCACTCTTCCTGCAGAACTACCCATAAATCTTCTCGGTTTCTAATATTCCTTTTTCTAATTTGGATTTCTAAGTGCCTCCAAAGATTCTCGATTGGATTCAAGTCGGGCGACTGAGAAGGCCAATCCAAAACCCGAATTTTTTCCTTTGAAAGCCAATTCTTAACTAGTCGGGATGTATGCTTAGGATCATTATCTTGTTGGAAAATCCATGACAAAGGCAGATCCTCTTCGTATGGCAGCAAGTTACTCTCCAATATCTCAACATACTTTTGTGCATCCATACGCCCATCAATCCTGACTAACGGACCAGTACCAGATCGCCTAAAACACTCCACACCATTAGATTCCCTCCACCATGTTTGACAGTTGGAATCAAATACTTTGGGTCGAATCTTTGACCAGGAGGCCTCCCTTACATATCCTGTAGAATCACTCCCAAATAAATTAAACTTGCTTTCGTCACTGAAAAGTACTGAAGCCCATTGATTTTGTGTCCAGTCTTTGTGATCTCTAGGCAGAGCCGTAACTGAACCGTGACAAATCTGCCAAGCTTCGGTAAACGACGCATAGTATATAAATCGTAGTTTGGTAAGAGAAAAACTTGAAAATGGTTGGAGATAGACACCATCCGAAACGTCGTGGATCAGATAATAAATTAAAAGTAAAAAAGTATTTTTAAAACAAGATTATATTTAAATGCACTAAAAAATATGAAATTAACTTTATCTTTTAAACTTTTACCCTAGAAATATAACGTCCTTACCTTTATATGATATAAAAGCTTGTCGCAAGACTCCTTTTAATTGATACTCATTGTGGTAAAAAAGCAAAAAAAACTTGTCCGCGATATTGGATTAATGTCACATTATCTTTTAAAGCTACTCCCGGCACGCCCTTTTCTTTGATAACCATAATTTAGCAGTGCATTAGAAATAACTAGTAAGCCATTTTAGTCCGACATATTGAATTAGTACTAACGTTCGTTATTTTTGGACTTATTATTAGTAAAGCCGGCTACTCACTACGCGGTACTTGCCAAGTACTTGGTAAGTAGCAAGTAGTGTATACGACGACTCGTTTAGACTTGGCAAGTAGCGGAAAACAATTACAAGTCAAAGGAACCAAGTACTTGACTTGGGAATTTATTTACCAGCGCTACATTACGCGTTACTTGGCAAGTCGAATTGAATGGTCGGGTGGCGGGGAATAACTCCGATTTGCATATTTTATCGGTATTTGCGTGTTTTAATAAGGGTTCGGCAATGAAACGGGAAGATTTTGTAAATAATTTTATTGTTGAAAAAATATTTTTTGTGATTATTAATACCTTAATGGTAAACTAAAGAGTCGCCATTTGATATACAATTTAAAAAAAATTATTTTTTGAAAATTACATCTGTCAAATGTCCTCCGTTGACACCTATGCATTCATGGAGTCGAGCCTGAAAGTTCTGCATAACTCTTCGCAGCATATTAACAGGTATTGCTGCAATCTCGTCACGAATTCGTTGTTTGAGGGCCGGGATTGTTCTGGGTGGATCAGTTTCAAACACTCTCGTTTTCAGATAACCCCATAAAAAAAGTCGCAGACAGTAAGGTCGGGAGACCGTGGGGGCCAAGCAATATCCCCGTTTCGAGAAACGACGCGCCCTGGGAACAAAGCATTCACCGCATTCATTGAAATTCTTGCAGTGTGGCTTGTTGCACCGTCTTGTTGAAAAAGTGTGTTTTCATTAACTGGAAAGCGGTGAAGTTGAGGTGTGAGGAAGTTCCGAATCATTGCAACGTATCTCTCAGAATTAACGGTAAGGGCATTTTCAGCCTCACCCTCAAAAAAATACGGACCGATGATTCCATTTGCAGACATTGCACACCATACTGTCACTTTCTGAGCATGAAGAGGTGACTCATGAAGCAAACGAGGGTTCTCCTCCGCCCAGTACCTAAAATTTTGTTTGTTCACAAAACCGGAGAGGTGAAAGTGTGCCTCATCACTCATCCACAAGTTGTTAACTTGGTCATCATTTTCTTCCAACCTGGCAAGCATAACCTCACAAAATCTGAGACGCTGTTGATAATCACGCGGGTAAAGAGATTGAACAACCTGTATTTTATATGGGTGATATCGAAGATCTTGATGGAGTATCCTTCTCACCGATCTATCACTTATTCGAAGGCGTGTGGCGTGACGGATGGCCGATCGACGTGGACTTCTTAACATTGCTTGTCGAACACGCTCAATATTTTCAGGGGTTCGAATCGTTCTGGCACTACCACCTCTTTTTCTAGACGTCGATCCAGTTTGCTCGAGGTTGTTTACCCACATTTGAATCGCATGGTCTGACGGAACCGGTTGGTTACGCGGTATGTTAAAATGCCGTCTAAAATCTCGACGCGTCTGCACTAAACTCTCGCCATTTTGATAATAAGCCTTAATTGCGTAACCGCGATGCTCACCCGTCCAACGCTCCATTGTAGACTAAATGGCAAGCCACTCGGGACCAGGCAGGCCTGTGACTGTCCTCCCTACCACTTCACCGCCCGCTGCAAGCCCCACCCCAAATCTTCCCGTTTCAATGCCGAACCCTGTTTTTAAGTCGAATATCGTTAAGCTGTGGTTGTATCTTTAAACGTTTTTTTTCGAGGACTTCGAACTTTTTTTGTTGTAATTAGCAACAGTGGTATTATATTGGGTGCTAGCTAATTGATGATGCTATTATTTTAGTATTGGCAAAAAATAGACTGACCGTTATTCGCCGCCACCCTTCAATTGTTGTATTTACAATGGATTATTCCATTAATTCAACTTTGGAATTTGAAAAAGAACCTGTTATTTAGGATGCATCCCACAAACTCCACAAAAACCGCAGTGTATGACCTATCTTTACTGTTGCTAAAAGATGTATTTTTAATAAAATATAACCACAACTGATTGCTACAAAAGCAGCTAAAACTGTCGTTTTGCTTTCGTTCATACTTAAAAACTACTTGTTGTTTACTTGTACTTTCAAAAACTTGCAATTCTATAAGTAGACGCGTAATGAAGATAGCTTACTTGGAACTCGAATATAATATAATACTTACCAAGCATATTCCGAGTCAAGTTACTAGCCAAGTACCGCGTAATGAGTAGCCGGCTTAAGCCTTTTCAATTGATACCCATATTGTAAAATTGCATTAAAAATGCCCAGTCCACCTTCTTAGATGTCCGCCAGTTTGGATTTAAAATAATGTTACCTTAGTTTTTGAGTTTCTCCTAACCAAGGTTGTCGATTCCAAAAATGCGCCCCTTTTATTATCAAGCATATTCCCTACCTCGAGGCAGCTTTGCCGCACAAAAACGTGCCGCAGAGAGAAAAAATAGGTTTAGTACCTTTCTCTCTCGCGATCCTGACTTGTTTTTTTTATGGAACCACAGCGAAATTACACATTTTCAAATAAAAAAAAATTAAATCGTTTCACAAACGCCGGAGTATTCGCCTAACATACACACAATAAAAAACATACAGGCGAATTAAGAACGTCCTTGTTTTTGAAGTCAGTTCAAAATAAAAAGAATTTATTTGGGCCCAAGAAGGTAGTACTATTAAAAACATAACATTGTCTACCTCCTTAAAATAAATTTTAGCTTAATACATACAGGGTGTCCGAAAAGGTGAGGTGAGGATATTATAAGTAATAGAGTGAGCCAAAATATTGTTTGGTACTTCATATAAAAAAAATCTATTACGCTTTGTTAGGGAGATATTGTCCTTCAAAGTTGGTATAACAAAAATTTCAATTATAACATTTGAACTGTTTCCAACCAATGATTTTGGGGCTACTAAATAACCTCGTAGTAATGCTTTTTTTTCATAAATAAACGGCTATTCAGTCAGAATTATACAGGCTGCGACATTTTTTTCATTTAATGTATGCATTTTTACACTGGCGACAAATTCGACATTTTGCTTTAACCGCTTAATTCGTTCATCATTTTTGTACAAAAAAAGATTCACATTATTAAAATCTATATCTTGGACCGTTTTTCATAAAATCGCATTTTAAGTCTAGACATACCACCATTTTGTAAGTAATAAAAATTCCATTTCTTTTTTAGAAAATTTTAAAAACATGGTAAAATTCCTAAAAACAGTTTTTTAACGTTTTAAAAAGTTTAAGGAGCACACAAACACCGTTTTTATTAATTTCACCACATATTAAGCATTTTTTCAAAACATGGAATTTTTTTAAGTTCTCGCATGTAGAGAAGATGCCACAGCGTCACCACTTCTGTCTCACTTTCAATTATTCTCCTTTTTGTTGCTCGCGCACGATGTAAACGACGCGTTTAGACAGCGATAGTTGATTAACGTCTTTATTTGTATGACGCTTGTGGCATCTTTGTAACTGGTTTAGTCTATCACATACGAAATACTGGTATGTCTGGATTTAAAATACGATTTTATGAAAAACAGTCCAAGATATCGAATCAAATAAAGTATATCTTTTTTGTACAAAAATGATAAAGGATTAAACGGTTAAAGCAAAATGTCGAATTTGTTACAAGTTTTAAGAAGTATACATTAAATGAAAAAAAATCGTTGCACCCTGTATAATTCCGGCTTTCTAAACAGCCGTTTACCTATAAAAAGAAGCATTACTATGAGGGTAATTAGTAGACCAAATATCACTGGTACTGGGGCAACAGTTCAAAAGTTCTAATTGAAATTAGTTTTTTTTTAACCAACTTTAAGGTCAATATCTCCCTAACAAAGCACGATAGAACTTTTTTTATATGAAGTACTAAAATTATTTTGGCTCACTTTATCACCCCTATCATTTTTGACCTTACCTTTTCAGACACCGTGTATAAGGTATGCAATTTTAATCAGTTTAAAACGGTATAATGTCATCACAAAACAACATGCTGCGTCTGCTTCGCCCAACCCCTTCGATTCGATAATTAACCACTCAAGTAGAACTAAATCGCCATTTGAACCGCTACTAATTTCCCCTCACACAACCTGTTGTGCGAGTGTGACAATGTTTTAATCCGGTATTAATCGATAAATTATATATTCCTGTGTATCTTTACGTTTTTTATTAAAAAATGAAAGTCTTATGGGATTATTGGGTGCTTTAGTTAAATTAATTTTTGTATAGTGAGCGAATGGATTTGCAGTGGCATAACTGTTAAAAGCGGAAAAATAATTGAAGACTTTGCTGCAAGAAGGATGCAGCTCTATTTTTGGTGGATGGTCTTTTTGTTAGTTACACGCCTGGAAAGAATGGGACTGCTTCGCTTTCCAGGCGTGTACCTAACAAAAGACCATTCAATAAATGAATCCGCCTAACCAATATAGAGCATATCTTCTATTTTTGGTCACTTAAGCTCCAATGTTTTTTTCTTTCTATTTCCCATTTCCGGAAAAAAAATCTGGTTGAAAATAGGTTTACATATTGACCAAACGTCCTAATTAATGATTGGCATTTTGGTTTTCGGTTTAAAATAAGAATGGGTTTTTTAACAAGTTTTTTCAATTTCTCAATAAGGACCAAAAATGGAGCTGCATCCTTCTTGCAGCATAGTCCTCAATTTCCATTTCACGTAATAACATGATTTAAGCTATAACTAGAGGTATTTTCAAAAACTGATCCATGAAAACCCGTTCAAAAAGGTATGGCCAATCTCTATTTTTTTCATAAATTCATGGAAGTTTTTAATTTGGGTTGGATTTTGCTGACCTATTTAAGTCTAATTAAACCAAATTGGCACAATTAAAAGTTTCGAATTTTAAGGTTCAAATAATTTATGTTGTGTTTGCTTTAAGAGAAAAAAAGTATTGGAAAAAATACAATCATTTGATGAAAATAGAAGATAAATTTTACCTATAAAATAATTTCTGACGTTCAAAATTAACATTAATAATCATATAAAGGTATTAAAGCTTGTTCGAAAATACAATTTGTGGTTTTAGGAGAAAATACAGCTTAAATATTGTTAAGATCTTTAAAAAAACTACCAAGAACAAAGCAAAAGGTTTATGTTTTGTGTTTTGTTTTGACACGAAGCCGATGAGTGACGGAAAAATGGAACATACGTATTCGGAAAATAACGAAAATACCAATGAATCTTGAAAACAGCTGATTGGATCCACCCCAACCCATCGGATTCATTTTTAAAAATGACCCAAGACATTTAATATATTTTTCTTTTTATTCTCTTTAATATTTATTTATAATAATTACACATTTTTATAGTTTATATTATATTTTACAATTTATTTTCAGTTTTAAATATTGATGCCAAATTTGAATAATTTCAGGTTCAATAGAGCAAATACTCTATGTTCAAACTACTTGCCTATTTTAAATGGTTCACATCCAAAATTTCGCAGTTGGCCATGCAAACAAAGCAGTTAACGATTTTTTTAATTATCACAATTATTGGAAAAGTGCTTGGGATACGCCTTCAAACCCCATTTTGCTAATAAACTTATTAATTGTTTTTGTGAATCAGTACTTTCTAGAGCAAAATTATTGAATGAGAAATAATTGTTATTAAATAATTTTATTGATTGGCTCGTCTTTAGTCTAATAAATTGTTACTTAAATGAAATACCAAGTAAATTAATATATGAAATATTTTTAATATTGCCTTGTAGCTCAAAAACTACGGGGCTATGACGCTTTTTTATACCATCTTTTGTTTAACAAAAAAGAAGGTCAGGTTCGCAAAAAGATCAAGGTTCTAACTTTATTAGTAACTGAGAAAAGCCGCAGTTGCACCCAAAATGAGTACTATAAGTATATATGTCGCAGGCAAATGGTTATTTTAGATGAATGATTTCTGCCTAGACAAATTCTTTTGTCTGGGCAAATGACTATTAAAAAATATATTTAAAAGTCATTTGCCTAGGTAAATGCATTTGCTGTAGTCTTTGTTAGGCAAATGACTTGGATAATATACCTATGGGATAACATAGAGAGTCAAGGGAAACAGATGGTTTAACGAGGCGAGTAGAGAGAGTAAACCATTTTTCGAGACAGTAATGAAACTTTTATCCTGGTTTGTATACCATTTGATTACAGCGATAATTACTAAAATTTTTCCTTGGGTTTTTTAAATTAAAAATGTGTTAACCTAATAAAACAATTTTTAATTTGTCAAATAATTACGTCATCGCCACCAGAGATTTATCGCGCGTATAGATGTCACAGAGATGTGAACACATCAGACAACATGTCAAGTTGGCAAATCTTTAAATTTTTGCTACGTTAGCTGGGACTACTTTTAGTTTATTTTACTTTCGGCCCACTGGTAGGAAAGTCCCTTGAAAGAAAAATTTTTCTTTCAAGGGATGAAAGTAAAAGTCAGAAAAGTGACACTTTTAAACTTTTACAAAGCCGGTAATGTTAATATTACATACATGGTTGTAAATATTAGTATATTATAAGACTTGCACGAAATTTTACTCATTTTCCACGAGTATGACTTTTGCATGCAAGTCATACGAAAGGGAACTATTCACGTATCATTGGAAACAATTTTAAAACAACTTTTCTAATTATTATTAATATTAATACAAACAATAAATTTAATGTTTTCCAAATTGTGACAAACCATTTTTCAGCCATGGCATATGCAATATTATAGCCTACCAGGGCCTGTATTAATGGTTAAAGCGACCTAGACTAGAATTCCCGGAGCGCCTATTTTCCTACAAAAATTTTTTGAAGAGCAAAAAAAAAGAAAAAGGTCATTCGCTCCTTTTCGCGCCTATTTCATTTCAAAGCACCTTATTCACAGAGAAATTAGTTACCAAAAATCCTCACCCGACCTAAACTTTTTTAAAAACCCCCTGTCTAGCGCCTGTCTTGGCCAAACAAACTCTGTAAAAATTCGAAAGTTTTTAATAAAATATTTTATATGTTTAGAAAGACAAAGTTTCGTGCGAAATAACCATTATTCTTCAGACGAAGTAAACATAACACATTTAATTAGTGCGGCCCAAATAACACAGCAGATGCACCAGAGGATGGCAATAACTACAATATAAAACATATTTTTGTGGTAGTAGAGTCGTTTAGTCGCAATAAATTACTGTAATGTTTATACAAGGTGTATTATAACTATCTACCTCGATTTTACAGGCCAAAATTAATTATATTTTTCAAATTGTATAAAAAAAAACATTCATGATGATTTAGGCTATTGATTCTGTACTTTAATAATTAATAGTTTAAAAAACTAAAAACACGCTTTTATATGCAACCGAACTAAAATTAGAAAATAATTTTTCATTAAAAAAATATTGTCATTTCATAGTAAAAAGCGTGGGGTGCATTTTACTATTTTTTCATAACTTTTCCATCATAGATATTTGCAAATATAATAATTATAACATTTAATATATTTATCACCCCACGCTTTTTACTATGAAATGACAATATTTTTTTAATGAAAAATTATTTTCTAATTTTTAGTTCGGTTGCATATAAAAGCGTGTTTTTTTAGTTTTTTAAACTATTAATTATTTTTCATTTTTTAGTTTCTGCTACTCTTGACAAAATGGCGAAAAATTTTTTAATAAACTAGAGTGGCAAATTTTAAAATTTTTTCCAACAGATTGCAACTCACTAAAAAATTTCTTCTTCATTAAGTAGCAAAGTTTGAAATTTTGCCAACAGATGGCAATCCAGGCAATGTTTGGACCGTTGCCAATATATTGCAACCCACTAAAAAATTTCTTCTTCATTTAATAGCAAAGTTTGAAATGTTGCCAACAGGTTGCAACCTAGGTGTTGTTTTTATATTTTTATAATATAAAGGAAAATTTTTTTTTCCTGGCGATCCAAAAAAAGAATGTTAATTTTTATTAATTGCACATTATGTATTATGTATACATTACACATAATTTAATTTTTATTATGGAATCCTTGAACTAATGGTGCAACTAACCCTATATTTTTATTGTTCATAAAATTGAACACCCATGGTGCAACTAACCAAATTGTGTAAAAACTAAAAATTTCTTCTTCATTTAATAGCAAAGTTTGAAATGTTGCCAACAGATGGCATCCTAGGTGTTGTAATTATAATATAATGGAATTTTTTTTCCTGGCGATTCAAAAAAGATAACGGGATACTGTTTTTAAATTATTGCATCTTCATCGGTCCTTGACACGTGTGCAAAGTTTCAAAGAAATCGAATAGCTGGAAGTTGGTTAAAATTAGGCTCAAAGATTCCGTTACATAGATAGATAGATAGTTACAACCCAAGTTAATAAAAGCGTGTTAAAAAGGAACTACAACATTAAAGGGGGTTTATTGTTTCGTATGGTCGACTCCAAATATTAAAAACCGTAGAGTGCTACCGTGAACACAGCCCCTTTTCAGTTTTTGAGAATAGGTCAAGAACTACACATGTTTCCAGGTAATATTCAACAGAAAAGTTTTAGAAAATTAAATTCTTTATCAAATAATGCTTAAATAAAACGATTTTTTAAAATTTACTACTCCATTTTCGGCAATTTTACCTATTTTTTGCAAACAATGTTTTGACTTTTCTACGCAGTTTTAGGTATATGCAATGGTATATTCAGTTAAAAGGGAAAAATACTTTTAAAGGTTCTCTGTAAAAGGTTCTTTGACTTATAATAAGTAAAATATGGTTCAAAAAAATTTCCTCGTCCACGATTTTACCTAACCACTACGTATATCTTTTTAATTTCTAGTTATAACTGTTTTGTTAAAAATGCTAAGGTTAATTCTAAGCAAAATAAGGTTAGCCAAATTGTCATACTGCAACGATTTTTGATAATAATTTAAAAGTAATTTTTTTAGTTTGCATTTTTTCTACAAGAGTTTAATATTGCACACAAAAATATTGTGATTTTTAAACAGTTAATATCGGTTATTACCCATAAAAACGCACACTCATTACTCACATTTATTACCCACGGCCGTCGTTTAAATGTGCATAAATCGGATAATTTGTATATTTTTCGACAATCCCGACTTTTAAATATGAGAGTGTTCAGCCAAAATTACTATTTGTTAGTCACATATGAGTATAAAAATTCACGATATGGATAAATTCCAATATTTACTATTCTATATCTGCGCCACGAGTTTTGCTTGAAAAAGTAACCTGTCGATGTACGAAAAGATGTACAGAACTGTAGTTGCAGAAAATAAGGTATTTTTTGTTCCATGTTCTG
Source organism: Listronotus bonariensis (assembly GCA_014170235.1). Lineage (NCBI taxonomy): Eukaryota > Metazoa > Arthropoda > Insecta > Coleoptera > Curculionidae > Listronotus > Listronotus bonariensis. The sequence goes on along the minus strand of JACEGR010003032.1, from coordinate 83,897 downwards.
CAACGAGTGCTTAGGTATCAATTGCTAGAACTCTAATAAAACCAAGATTTTGGAAAAATATACTAAGCTGAGAAAGAAATAGATGTTGAAATTTAAAAAATTTTGACTTATGACTAAATAAGCTTTCTTTTTATTAGGCAATTTTTATACCTCAATGCACAAGGAAAAAAGTTATAATAAGAAATTAAAAAGATATACGTAAAGGTTAGGAAAAATCGTGGACGTAGAAAAATTTTAAAAACCATATTTTACTTATTATATGTCAAAGATCCTCTAAGAACAGACCCTTTTAAAAAGCTATCTCTCATCATCATCATCATCATCATCTTTTGCAGTATTAGCATTTTCATTCCTCCCTGGAAAACTTTTATTGAAAATATTTAAATGCTCAAATAGGTAAAACAAAAAAGCTTATTTTAAAAAGAATTTCGGGTTTTTATAACAATAAAAAAATGAAATTCCATGACTGGCCAGAACTTTGCCTTCTGACAACCACTTAACCTGAGTAAATTTTGGTATTGTGTCCCCATATTCTTACAAGTGATTTGAAACAAACTTGTCTGAACTGTTAAACGGCCCACAAATGACCACCCAATTTCTAGTATGTTTGAATTTTTTTTTTTAATATTTTTCTTGATTTTTACTATTTTATACATTTTTTTTCTTTAGCGTTAATAGGTTAAGCAGCTTTTGTGAACATGTTTCATATTTTTTTTTGTTCTAAACGTATTTTACTTGCATATTTTTTCTTTTTATTTAAGATTAAACTTTCTTTTTATGTAAGAACTTTTTATACATCTGTATTTTTATTGTACTATAATATGACGTTATCTATGTCCTATTGGAATATTCATGACAATAAATTATTTTATTATTGTTCTTTTAGTCTAGCAATAAATCCACTCTTCTCACCATTCATGGCTTTTGCTCCCTCACCACAAACATCAATGTATTTTTTTCTCAATTAAAGTACCCGTAGTATATGAGTCAAGTGCTCTGCAAATTTTTTTCATTGGTTTTACGTATCTATGCTCGAAAATTATTTTAGTTATCAATTGGCGGTATACTCGATTTAAGAAAATTTGTTTTACGTACTTCGTTAGGTATTTATATTTAAACACTTATAATTTTAATATGCATAGAAATAATTTATGGTTTGCATATTTGCAATAAAATTGCATGAAGAAAGGCGAAGGGTCGGGGGTCGCGAAATATACAAAGAACTGCTTTATGCTTTAAACAACATATGTTTGTCCGGTTTTTTTTGTCCAGGGATGTATATTAACATGATAATAAGTTTTTCCTTAAGAGAAATATTAATGGCTGCTATATCACAGCCAACTTGAATTAAAAATACATATTTGGAATAAGAATTTTGTTTAATGAAGGTACTACATAAACTTTCTGTTATAACAGCAGACCCTCTTGTTAATTAACCTACATAACTACATAAACAAGGAGATTATCTTTATAATAGTAGGCGAGCCCAAGAGGAGTATTTCGGGATTTACTATAGAGCGGCAGATTAATATACCAAAAGATACCTTGTACCCACTGATCTCGATGAATTGATTGCCAATGTTATAACCTGCGCGAAACAAAAGTTACATTTTATGGGCGAAAAAACGGGTTTGTACGCAAGCAAATCGAGGGTGAACGCGCCTGGCGCCAACCAGGCTATCCGCATTATCGGAAAGAATTTACGACGCCTTCTTGGGTTTCACGTTCGAAGTACGGTAGCTAATGAGCGTTACGGTCAGAACGCAGACGGAGAGCACGGAGTGCCGGTGTTGTATTCTCCCAGTGCGCATGTTCGTCCACCCTCGGTTTGTTTACTGCGCGAAGTCGTAAAAATCCGAAAAATGCTTCTTGCCACTGCGGATCTAAATGTGGGTTATCTATGCTTGTACCCAGTTAAGTACCTTCAACGAATATGCTCCTCGTATACGGGGCACATCGAAAAAATAATAAAAATACATCAATCAGAAATTATTGAGCGTGTCAGATTAAAATAGGATGAGTTAATTACATCCTTAACAGTTATAATATGTTACGCCGGATTTGTGTAATTGTCAATTTCATGTATTAACCACAAATTTATTGAAATATGCTTTTCTGTCACATTGAGGGAGGGTTCATGGTTACTTCTGATTAGTTAAATATTTTTTAAATAAAGCAAAAAAAAAAAAGATTTACCCAACCAGAAGTAACCATGTCCGCCCCAATGTGACAGTATTATTTACTGCTTATTTCACGAATTAAGCACAATTTTGCCATATATTTCACTAATCTGATAATTTAAGAGTGGCGTAAATAAACCGAGGACTATAAAGTTGTAAAAAAAGTCATTATGGCATTCTCGAGGCTTTTTTAAGAAAATAATTCATCCATAACAAAAAATAAATAATCCGATACGATCCGAACGCTTTTCCAAGCCAAAAAATTATCAATATTCTTTTGACATATTTAAAAATCTATAGTCGCTTTCTCCACCGATAAAAAGATATACATTATATAATATTTTTTTCTTCTTATTACCTAAGATTCGCAACACAATAGGTCTCTATGACGCTCAAGTAAATCCCCATTTGGCATCGTGGGCTACCCTACTATAAAAAATGGAAAAGGGCTGTTATATAATTGCCTTTCAGATTAAACTAAAGTCTGTATATCTTTGGCTAAACCCCAACATACATTTATAGAAAAATATTATCTGTTTTAAAAAACATTTTGTCTTGTCACTCAAATAAGTAAAATGTAATTTTCTATAATACCGTATTATTATTTTATTTTCAGTATTAGATATATTACGAATAATGATAAATTGCCCATTATTTATAATGCCCAGGCAATAAATAAAATTTAATAAATATAAAATAATTTTATTAGTTGGAGCTCGTGACTAAGGTGGTACGGTCAATGACCCAGCTAATTTGTAATAAAATCAAAAAATAATAACAAGCAATTAATCCTAACATTCTAACAAAAAAAAAGTTCAAATCTATTACTATGCGAAAACTCCCTAATAATTAACTCAAAATGAAAATTTCAGACGGTCAGTGTATTTCATGACCGGATTTTCTGATTGAATATGCATATGCCTCTAGCCAAAAGAAGAAGAACGAATACGCAAAATACAATAGTAAAGGCCTAGCCGTAGCCGCCTAATGGCAACTAGACAAACCATTTCATCAGTTATGGGCACCGTAGCCGCCTAGCGGCAACTAAACAAGCCATTTGGTCAGTTAGCGGTCGCGACAGGAAGGATTCCTATGGTGGCGCACCTAGCAGCTGATTATAAAAGTATTGAATTATAATTTTTTAGGCTTTAAGTACTCTAGGTCTTAGGTTACGTTTATGGTTTTTGTTTGTTTTAATTGGTTTTAATAAATAACAAAGACGAAAAGTATAAAAAGACAATATTATCGAATATTATCATAAATAAAAATAGTGGAAAAACTGGGGTCAAATTGTGCTTTTATACAGTGTTTAATTTGAATAAGTTGTTAATTCATAAAGTTAAAATATACCAGGAAGAAAAACTCTTTGATTATTATGCAGGTAATATTTTAAATTAAGTTTGGTCATATGATATTATTATTTAACCCTTCTTTAAAGACATATACTTTGTTGCTGGGTCTGGTTAGATGTACCCGCATATAAAAAAAAAATTATATTACAAACAAAACTTTCAATTTGGGGATTTTCTATATCAACTGCAAAAGGCTACATAATATTTAAAAATGTATTGCTTTATTTATTTAATGCCGCAAGGAAAATTGCTTGCTAACTTTTTCAAAAGAACGTGAACGTTTTGTGTTACTACTAACATAAGTTTTAACTAAAGTTGCTAATGTTTACGTAGAAAAAGTAAAATAAGTTATGTATGAAAAACCATAGGATTTAATTTGTGATATAAAAATACTCCGAAAACTAAAAATTTCCATTCATATAAGACACCCACGGTACGTTAGTATTTAGGCTTTCAGCCTTCGTGGATTGTCCAAAGATAAAAAAAAATAAAAAAATATATAAACTGTATAGCTCATGTACTTTAAACAAAAAAAACACACAATTATTAAACCAGTACCAACAATAAAAATAAGTTAAAACTGTACTTTTACATGTTTTTTATAGGGGTAGTAAGTAAGTTTTCTTGTGGAAATTAAATGAAAAAGAAGATTTTAATTACAGCCAAGAAATTTGTAACAAACTTAGCTAAAATACTTTTAAGCAATAATGTCTTGTTGACAAAATTAACTTATTTGCTGGAAAAAGCGTAATTCAAGTCCTAACTATTTAAATGAAAGAGTTTAAATGTTCGTTGCACAATTACTTTACTTTAAAAGCGTATATGGGTTTTTAAAATGGGTGTAAATACCCGTTACAAGTTTTAATAAAGCTCTAACCACATCTACGGTCTTTAATATCTAATTTTGTTACTTCTTGTTGGTACAATAACAGTAAAAAAGATTATTCTGCAAATTATTATGTACCTAAGCTTATAAGATTGCATAACAGTGTTAAAAAAATTCCATGGCAACTTTTACTAGACTATTATTAAAGCTCTTTATTTCTTTTATAGTAGGGAAGCTCAGATGCTAAATGGGGATTTACTTGAGCGTCATAGAGACCTATTGGATTGCAAAGCTTAGATAATAAGAACAAAATGTTATATAATGTATACCTTTTTATCGGTGGGGAAAGTGGCTATAGACTTTTTAATATGTCAAAAAATTACGATTATTATTTCGGCGTGTGGAAATCGTTCGGGTTGTATCGGAGTATATATTTTCGTTATCCCTGAATTATTTTCTTCAAAATAAAAAAACAAAAAATAGCCACGCTCGAAAATGTTAAACTGATGTTTTTCTTTGTAGCCCATCGTTTCCTTTACGTCACTCTCAAATTGTCAGATATGTAAAATATACACTGTATAGCATGTAATTAACTTACCCCATTTTAATCTGACGCGCTTGACAATTTCTGTTGTTTTTGATGATCGGCCCTGTATACGGGGTTCATATTTGGTCGAGTTATTAACCGGATACAAAGTATCCTCCGGTATATTAATCCGCCGCGCTGTAGTAAACCCCAAAATCCCCTCTTGGGCTCCCCTACCATTAATATAAAACCTATATCTATAGCTTCGTATGTACAGGGTGTGCCATTTAAGTTGCAACTGCAGCGTATCTTAGTTATTTATAAAGATAGAACCTTGCGGGGTAAAACAAGGGATGGCATAAACAAAGCCGTCATAACCCTCTAGAGGGCGATTTAAAGAATATAGAAGCATTTTTAGGATTCTTATATAACATTTTACGTAGAATGCAGTGGCGTAGTCGAAATTTTTACTAAATAATATTGTTTTTGAATGTTAACCAAAGTTTTTTCCTAATAAACTACCCTGTATATTTGTTATAATTTGTCTTTTAATAAGTTGTTTAAAAATCTATAAGGCTTTGGGTTTATTTTAATAAACAACTGCCAAAATCGACAATTTGCATAATTTTATTTCAAAAATTTGCAGTGGGCCATGCAAACAAATCAGTTCACAGTTTTTTTGATTGACTTGATTACTGTAGTAGTGCTTCTGTTACAATTTTCAAAAGTGAATTTTGCTAATAGGCTTAATAATGTTCTTTACTTTTTTGTGTAAATATAAGAAAAAAGCAACTTTTGAACAAAAAATCATCAGTTGGTAAATGGACCATATTAAATATTTTTCTTGACTTATTTTTAAAGTAATATAATATGCTTATTTTTAATTCAAAAAAACACATATTACGTATCCATTACTACTCACAATTTTAACCAATGCAATACACTTTTATATATTTTTCTTAATTAAGAATTAATAGAATATAGTACATTAACAATAGTATATAAACAAATATATATTTATTAAAAATCTATCTACCAGTCCTTTTGCTTAAAAGAGGGCTTTCTACAAAGATTTACATAATAAAAGAAAATTATAATAATAAGCTTCTATCTTTATTAATAAATGAGACAGTTGCAGCAAAATAAGGCTTCCTGTACAATCAATTTATTTTTTAATTTTAAAAACTTAAAAACGAATTCAATTAAAAATTCAAATGTCTTTTGTCCATTAACAATAATTATAATAGGTAAAAATAATAGAATTAAGAATACTAACCATGGACACTGCCTTTTTTAACCAATGCAATATTTTTTTGGTTCGTAATTTAAGAGTTAAATTTTTAAAATATTTTCCTGTTTCAATGTAAAGAATTGGGGTACATATTTTTGCTTGTTTAAAATAAGTTTTTTATATATATCGTTTCTTTTCTTACATAAGCTCGCTTTAATGTAATATTACAGACCGCAAGCAGCTCGCTTTATAAATTCACTATATAGGCCTGTTTATTTTGTTATTATTAAAATACGAGGTCTTGAATTTTTTTTTTATAAATTTTTTTTTTTCTAATACACAAACGCGACTTGACCGCTTTATTACGTTTTTACTATAATGTGTTCAACATTAAACATTTAAGTTTTTAAAATGCTTTTTTGTTTACGAGGTATTAAAATAAATTATGTTTTTTTCATCAATTATTTTTTTATAATACACAAACGCCAGTGGACTGCTTTATTACGAGTACTTTTATTTACTATAATTAAAGGATTTAACATTTGTTTTTAATACCTTTTTTTCGTAACTTTAAATTTTTAAGTAATATCACTTTAGAAAACGTGGGATTTAATATTATGTTACGTTTTAATATTTTTTTCTTGGATGGTATTTATTTGGGTACACGCCAAAATAAAATTAAAAATACTAAAAAACATGTTTTGACATTTAATGTCAAAGTTTTTAGAATATCCTAGAAAAACATAAAAATTTTGAATTTTAAAACCTAAATAACAGTAAGTTTTTATTTTTATTATTTTTATTCCATTTGTCCTGACAACGGTGGCAGATTTGCTACCGAAACGTCGATTTTTAATTATCTTTTTACTTGTTTAAATTTTTTTTGGTTTTTAGTATTTGTAATTTTATTTTGGCGTGTACCCAAATAAATACCATCCATTAAATGAATCCGCCAAACTACAGAACATATCTTCAATTTTTTTCTTCTTATTTACATATGCCATATCTATAAAAAATGATTAGGTGTTTACCTTAAATCATATCACGTCAACATCGTCCTCCAAAACAATTTTTAAAAATTTTGTATGTAACTCCATTTTTATACATTAAAATTTTTGGTACTTTTAATTCAAAAATTAATTTTAAAAAGCTATTTAAGCTAACTTAATGAAATTTTAGCGATTATAGTAAATAACTTATAATTTGACATAAAATTATTTAGCAAATTTTTTGTGGTTAATATCATGTTTTTATTAACTTTTAAATTTCTCAGTACAATATATTAAATTTTCTTTTTAGTAATACGCGTTATATATTTAAGTTCTTTATTTCGAAAGAAAATTTCACTGCCCGGCATAGTTTAAATAATATGAATTTTTATATGACGCAGCGGCGAGCCGAACAAGTGTCTCGCGCTACTGAGCTTAGCTGTTAAGGCTATAAATCGCTATAGATTACACAATTATTAATTAAGATATAGTTATAAAAGTATTATTTTACTCGAATCGATAAATTAAAAAAAAAACATTGTTTAGTAATTAGTTTTTTTGTCATTTTTTAAAATACTACATGTGTACCTAATGATTATTTTATCTTCGGAGAAAACCTTTCATTTTAGTAATTCTTTATTGACACTTTCGAAAAAATGAAATTGACGCGTATTTTTATTGTAATTGCTTGATCATGTCGCGATTTATATTTTGCTTCATGGAAATCATGCTCGTCTTGAAAACTAAACCCAAAACTTATAGTTGGAAATTTTTTTCGCCCATTCAAACATTGTCTTTGCCGAAGTAGTGTTGGTTATTGTTACGTTGTAGACTCGTGCGATATGAGTGTCTTTTGACAGTGCCTCCCACACCATCACATGCACCTTTACCATGAGATGTGGCAAAAAAATTCCACTAAGCATCAATATTCAGATCAGATTGAAGATAAATCAAATTTAAATTTTTTTATTTATTTATATAATAGGATGCAGCCCTGTCAAAAAATAAAACTTAGTTATTGTAGCGTACAATAATGCTAAGAAACTAGTAAAACATAAATAAATCCCGCTAGCTATCAGAATTAACTTATTTTGTATTTATGAATAACAAATAAAAACTGATTGTGAAGCCTTCTTCCCTGAAAATATTAGCCAGTTGAAATAATTTTTAATATATACCTCGATAATACATTTTTATAAATATATTGTAATTATTTTGGGCAAATATTGGTAAAAATATAAGTTAGTATGGAAAAATTAAACTGTAAAGATTATTTAACAGCTAAGCTCAGTAGCGCGCGGCACTTGTTCGGCTAGCCGCTGCGTCATATAAAAATTCATATTATTTAAACTAAATCCCGGCAGTGAAATTTTATTTTGAAATAAAGAACTTAAATATATAACGCGTATTACTGAAAAAGAAAATTTTGACTATCGTACTGAGAAGTCATTAAATTAATATGTATATTTAAAAGTTAATAAAAAACGTGATAGTAAACAAATAAAATTTGCAAAATATTTTTATGTTAAATTATAGATAATTTACTATAATCGCTAATAAATTTTGTTAAGTTGGCTTGAATAGCTATTTTAAAATTAATTTTTGAATTTAAAGTACCAAACAATTTTAATGTAACGAAAAGGGGTTAAATTCAAAAATTTTAAAAATTGTTTTGGGGATGATTTTTAGGTATAACTACTTTTGATATTTATATTTTAATAAGTATTCTATCATCAAGTGGTTAAGGAGGGGTCCATTTAACGTGATCTAACTTCCTTATAAAGATTGTGTAAAGGGATTAGGAATAGTGACTGGTAGTAAAGCCCAAGAGGGGGATATCGGGATTTACTACAGCGCGGCAGATTAATGTACCCTTGGATACCTTGTACCCGGTTGTACTTCTACCAAATATAAGCCATGTATACAAGGCCAATCGTAAAAAACAAAAATGATAAAAATTAACCGAAAAACAGTTTTTAAACTTTTCTTAAAACATTTTGAGATAAGGGTAAAAATAGTTATAACATTAGTTATAGTTTTTTTAATGTTTACAACTTTTGTATTTAATATTTTTATTAGAATTTATTGTTTAGCTTGAAATTGCAACCATTTTTACTCTTAAAAACCACCCCCTTTACCCCCCAACGGATTATTTTGGTCCTGAATTGTTTTTCTAACACAGTTATGATGCCCTTAACAAAAGTATACCATTAGTTTGCTGTTAGGAAATTTTTATGACCATTTCTACCGCTATTCTGCCTGAGCTCTGCCGTTCTTAGTTAAAACGTCTTAAATAATTTTTTTACAAATGTTGGCCTATATACATATACAAGCTATTCTATGCAATATTAATCTATTCTTTTAAGTAACAACGTTCTAACTTCATTGACACAACACACAAAATGAAGTTAAGACGTTGTTAACCTGGGAAAATAGATTAAGAATATCGGGTGTATGTATTTTAAAAAATGTAGTTAGGACGTTTTAACCAAGGACGGCAGAGCTATTAAAAACGTAATAAATTTACATTACACTTATTTTGTGTAAAACTAATTTTTTGACTAATATTTTGTTGGAGGTTATTAAATTTCATCGGTTTTCAATAAAAGAAAATATTGGCGTGCGCCGGTTCTTTAAAAAATTCGGGACGGCAATGCTTCTAATTTCTACTGGTATAGACCGTAAGCCAGATGCAAATTTTGTCAGTTATTTCCTCTCAGTTCATAACTCGTAAAATGCTTTAAGAGGGTTGTTCATGAATTGTTGTGAGCGTCAGCTGCGTCTCCGATGGTGGAATTATACGGGGTGCTCCAGAAAAAAAGATCAATAATAAACTTGTTTTTTTAATGGAACACCCTGTATATTAGTTTATTTTTGGATTGCAGGAGTAAAAATAATGTAAATTTTATAAGCGATCCTCACACCAAAATCAAAGGGTTTTTGAAAAAACACGACAAAAACAAAATTTTAATATCCTACCTTACTTAGGCTTAAATTTTTATATTATGTTAGATTGCTAGAAAATTAAGTGTACAATCACCTACATTTAAATTTTTACTAGAAATTATACCCACTGCCCAGTAACTAATATTTACCATCATATTAATTTCTGGACACCCGGTATAGTTTTGGTAAAAAATTTAAATATAGGTAATGGCACAGTTAAGATTCTAGCAATCCAGCATATTATAGAAAGAGTAAGTACGGTAAGATATATTAAAATTTCATTTTTATAAAGTATTTTTAATCAAAAATCCTTAATATCTTAAAAACTAGTTTAAACTAAACTTTACATTTTTGGAAGTTGTGGCTGATAAAATTAACGTTATTTTTATTTCTACATTTTAAAACTGTATATACAGAGTGTTCCATTTAGAAACACAAGTTTAATATGAATCTTTTCTTTGAAGCACCCTGTATAAATCCATCATCGGCGCCGCAGCCGACGTTTCCAAAAATTCATTTACAACGCTCTTAATGCATTTTACGAGTTATGGACGAAGAGGAAATTGCTGGCCCATGAACCATTACAAATGCCACTTCAATTATCTGAAATTGAGTCAAGTCTGCAGAATAAACGAATAATAAATATTTATTTAAAGTTTTTATTTTAAAAACCTGTGAGATGTGTTAACCTTCTTTAAACAGTCATTTTTAGCAGCTGAATTTACATAAAAATTAGGAAAGGTATTTCTCTTTCTCTAATCCTTGTACGCCTTGTTTATGAATACATCTGTATGTGTACTAACCAGAACCCTGCCGTTTTAAAGAAAAGTAAAAATTAGGTATTGCTAATCATATTAAAATATCAATATACTTTTATTTAATTTAATTACAAGTTGGCCGCTTTTACGATACAATTTCAAAATAGTTATAGAACCGATGCAAATGACACCTACACTGCAGCCAGACCTTACTGTAAATGACGTTAGCAAAAATAAATAAATTAAATTTATACTGCTGGTCCTTGGTTACAAATGCTACTGACCAAATAGAAGAGTTTTTGTGGTTTTTTTTTTTTGCTTTCGTAATTTTCCATTTAATTTTTTGAGTATAAAGATTATATAAATTATCTAAATTTGTAATATTTATGTAAATATAAAATGTATCAGAGTCTGCAATTAAAATAATTGTTATAAAATATTAAAAACTTAAGCACCAAACAATCAAGTTCCAAATTTTTAATTCAAATCCATTAAATCACAAAATTACATTGACAGACATTGACTGCAATTACTTTAAAAGGTTTTCATAGCAACGCAGCTCTAATAATTGTTGTTTTATAAACAACGGCCTACTAATTAAAACTTCAAATTTCACATCATTAATTGTTTGAATTCAGAATACATTTTGCCGGTATTCTGAATAGTATTTGAATACATTTATATGTGTTTGGTATTCGGTATTCGGCAGAATACTTTTTGGTTAGTATCTCTGGATTCTGTATTCGAATACTTTAAATTATTCGACGAATACTTTTTTGAGTATTCGAATACCGGCGTTCCGAGTATTCGAATACCGGAATGTGTAAGCAGTATTCGAATACCAAAATTGTCACGAGTAGAATACCAAAGGGAACAAAAAGTAGGGAAAAATGAGGTGATGGTCCGTTTGCTCTTAAGTTTTATTCATTGGTTTTTTTCTTTTCTAGTATTCGAATATTTTTTTCCAGTATTCGAATACCGATTCCGGGGTGTTCGTGAATACCGAGTATTTGAATACTTTTTTTCTTCCAAATATTCAAATATTCCGGTATTCAAATACTTTTTTTTCCGGTATTCGTATCTCGTATTCGAATACCGATTTTCAAGTATTCGTCACAAGAGATCTACAGCAGATCTTCTTTCCTTCGTTTCAAACAACTGGAACAAGTCTCTTGAGTTTCTAGGTGAGTCCCAGATCGTTGCTCTTGATATATCTAAAGCTTTCGACCAAGTCTGGCATGACGCACTTCTTAATAAACTTCCTCCTACGCTCTTCCAACTAAACTCTGCTCTTGGCTCTCCAGTTATCTTTCTAATCGACGTATATCAGTCATTGTTGATGGCCACTCTTCAAGCTTTCACGAAATTAATGCTGGAGTGCCACAGGGTTCAGTACTAGCACCAACTTTGTTTCTTCTTCACATCAACGACCTTCTTTCTTCCACAACCAATCCCATTCATAGTTATGCTGACGATAGTACCCTTCACTCCACTTTTCAGGTTCCCAAACCAATCTCTCAACCCGACTTGGAAAGCAAACGCAGGGCGATGCAGATAACTCTTTCACAGGATCTCAATTTGATATTGGTTGGGGCGCAAAAATCTCGTTCAATTTAATGCATCCAGAAACACAATCGTGTTCCTTGTCGAGGAAAAATCATCAAACACTCATCACTTTTGCTTATGAGTGGCCAGGTTTTTGCCCAGAGCGGGGACACATTTAACCTTAAAATGGGCATCACATTTGAGAATAACCTTAACCAGCGCATAAACACATTGTATCTATAGTACCGCGGCTTCAAAAGCTTGGATTATTCTTTTTCCGAGCCAAAAAGTATTTTTCTCCTTCAATTTATACACACTTTGTATGTGTGTCCCAAATTCGACCCTCTCTGGAATATTGTTCTCATGTCTGCGGAGGAGGTGGCGTCTTCCACCACACAACCCTCAGCATCCTTGATGCCCGTCAAAGAGAAGAGCTGTTCGTCTTATTCATGATCCTTTACTTACTCAAAGAACTGCTTTTCTTGCTCATCGCGTCGAGGCTGTGGAAGATCTATCGCTCTTCTATAGATGCTTACGGCTTCTGCTCAACGAATTGTCCAGTATAGTCCCTCCTCTTGCAGTTCCCAACAGAGAAACTCGTGGTGCCGCGCGTGTGCATCCCCTGTTGCAGTTCCAATTGGACAGGCCCCGAACTTCCCATTTCGTTCGTTCTTTTATCCTCTGAGTTTCTAGAGTTTATGAATGGATAAAGAAAATTGGTTATTCATAAAGTGTGTATTAGCCTTAGGTTTAATTAGGGATTAAAAAAAGATTTAACTAGTTGTTTGAGTACACGAAGAAAGAGAGGAGGAATTTGATCTGGCGTTTTTTTCTCTGGCGCTTTAGGTCGAACGGTCAAGCGGCAAGGCTGCCTCTATAGTACGTGCTCAAAGGTACAAGGGAGATTTTTAATTTGATCTACTTACCTGACAACACTGTGCCAGTCAGTGAAAGTTGTTTTTTGTGGTTATGTTTCTTTTTTGTTTCTGTTTTTATTTTTTCGTAAATTTTAATAAATATAAAATAAGATGATTTTCGCTAATTTGTGGTTCTACCGTTTAAGGTAAATAAAAGTTTTTTTACTGTCACTACAATAAATATGTCACTTGCAAACCAATAGCAGTTTTTAGAATGACATCCAGGTAATGTGTATCACACGAGTGTTGTAAAGTGCTAATTTGCAACACTAGTAAATGGGTAAAGTACTCTTTTGTAATACTATGCTGCAAATTTTGCAACACTGTGTGTGATATAACGCATTTTCTATGCATGAATATTGTTGTAAAACAATTGCTTGTGTTTCGTTAAAAAGTTTAAAAAATAAAAACATTAGTTTGTGTTTATGTATTTCTATGATGTTAAAATAATTTTAGGGTTAAATTTGGTACTTGACAATTAAAAATTATCTAAGTACCAAATTTAACCTAAAATTATTTTTAACATCGTAGGAAATACATAAAACACAAACTAATTGTTTTTATTTTTTAAACTTTTAACGGAACACAAGCAATTGTTTTTACAACATATTCTATTAGTTTCTGTTTTCATGGCAACTACGATAAATTGCGACGTACGCCATTCAGTATCAAAAGATCATTTACCTACATAATAAATGTTGTTTTTTAAAAGAAAATAAAGTAAAGTGTCTTAGTGTTTTACATCGTTGGATTCGCTTTGAAAATACTGCATTTAGAAATATTATGAAAGTGATATGGTCCTATTTTGGTTTTTGAGCTAGGAGTAAAAACTTAAAAAGTGAAGTTTAGAGCCCTCTAGTAAAAAAGTTTAAAAAGATAAAATCGATTTCGTATTTTTCTGAAAGTAAGTAAAGTATGAGGAGTGATTTTAGAATGATCATGGCACTCTAGATGTAAAATAAAAATTTGATTTAAAAATAAAATTTGACTAAAATTTGTTTTAAAAATATTGTATTCCGACTAAAAATGATCTGAAGAATCCGAAAAACAAAAAATATACAGGGTGTCCCATTTAAAAATCAAAAGTTCCAGTCATTTCCGGTAAAACCAGAAGTCGTAAAAGCCTATCGTATACACCTAAAAATGACTTTTTGTTAGTCTAACAACCCTACCAAATTTCGTCAGTATCGATAAAGAAATAAAAAAATGGCAGCCGGAAAGTGATCTCGTAGGCACCCGGTATATGATTTTTCTAAATGAAAATTTTATTCTTCACCTAAGTAGTCGGTCGCAGAATTTTAAACTTACGTAATCAATTTGATTATTCTAGGCGGTGTTGAGTAACAAAACTTACTTTTAAAACTGTATAAAAGGTTTTCTTTAGAAAGAAAATTTTAATTCAAAAGAGTGATAACTGGTAAAATTAAAATTTAATTTATAATAGAAAGCGGATCTAGCTTTTAAAAGTCCCCGAAGTTTTAGAAAACGTGATTTTGAACTAAAAATAAAGTGATATTCAGATATTCTAACTTTGATTTGGGGTAATGTAGTTGAGTGACTTTAACTGACTTTTTTTTTTGTTATTGTAAATATGATTTTTAATTTTAAACTTAATGTTTACACAGTCTTAGTGTGATGATTTGATCATATTTATCAGTTTCTAATAAATAAATTTATTTCTCTAGAACAGGGGTTCTACAGAAACTCTACTAAACAACCAGACTAGACCAGTGTCTTTCATAAGCATAATACTAATTTAAATAGCATAAAAAGTCATAAAAATGTTTGTTAAATCAATCGATACCTTTTGGGTTACTACTTACAAACATTTTAACTTAACCTAATAATGTTTGCATATAAAAGTAAAATGAATTATTAATTTATAAAGAAAACACCATTTATTTAAGTTGACACTTAATTTTTCCAAGTAATGATAAGCGATAAATAAAATGTATTTGACCTTTCTTATTCTCATTTTTCACAAATGTCTTTTTAATTTTATAGCACATAAATTTCAGTATCAGGTGATAATTTTCAGGCATTGGGCTCCTAAGTAAATGTAAAGACATTAAAATCTTTCTTTAATAAGTATAAAAGGATCAATAGAAAGTTTTATAAAACTCTTGTTAGAATAACGAATCTTTTAAATAGTGTAGTGTAGAAATTTCATGGACTGTTAAAAACTAATATCCAAAATTCCAAAGCAACTTTTTAGCCACTACTCCTAACGAACCACGTTAGAACTTTTAAAAAGTGCATTTCTTTATTGCCCCCTCCGTTTTTATTTTTTCAACCGGTTAATTTAAAAAATTAAATTTTGGAATATAAAATAAATGCATAAATACTATATTTTAGAGTAAAATTGACAGATGATTCAAGATGGCGTTTGGGCGCCATCTTGTAAAAAATTAAATGGAAAGAGGGTTTTGTGGCACATCATTTTAAAGCAACTGACAGGTACTTTACAACCCTAGAATATAAGGTCATCATAACTTCACCTAATACAAAATGGCGGTACTTTAAAATTAAACCAAATACCTGATATGGACGGCCATATTTCCAAAACTAATAAAGTAAGATCTACTAAATCAGGTATTTTCTTAAAGCTCTTTCTTATATATTTTTTAATGATAATACAATATACAGGGTGCTTCATAAAAAAATATATATTTTTTTCTACCCTCCAAGTTTTATCATGAAAAAGTCTTTTAAAGAGCTTTAAGAAAACATATTAAGTACATCTAACTTTATTAGTTCCGGAAATATGGTCACCCAAACCAAGTATTTAGGTAATTTTTAAGGTACCGTTATTTTGTATTAGGTGAAGATATTGACTTTATATTCTAGGGTTATAAGGTACTCGTCGAAAGCTTTAAAATGATGTGCCACAAGACTCCTCTTTCCATTTAACTTTTAATTTAAGATGGCGGCCAGCCGCCATTTTGACATTTTTATCTGTTAATTTTACTCTAAAATATAGTTTTTATAAATCAATTTTATATTCCAAAGTTTAACTTTTTAAATTGATCCGTTCAAAAAATAAAAGGAGGGGGACATTAAATAAATATACACTGTATATAAAGCGCTAACATTATTTTGGCTTACTCTATCACCCCCTATTGACCAAAACTTTCCGGAGACCCTGCATGCTAAGAGCTTTTTTATGCAAATAGTTTATTAATGAAGAAAATACATTTTTTTCAAAAAGGTTAATGATCCGAAAAATCCCGATAACATACTCCTTTGGATTCATCAGAACTGGTTAAAGTGCGCGTCATAAATCACGATTCGTTTTTTATCTCGGATTTATTGAATACAAGCTGTTCTAATAAAAGAAATCTGAAAAGTCTCATTTTTACGATCAAAAGTAACTTTTTTCCGGGAAGAATAATAAATCGTATAAAGGAACTTATTAACGATACTAACCTCATTTTTTTTTATTTGTAGAATGTTTTGTTCGTTACCAAAAAGTTAAATCTAAATTGGTTTATATTTCGATACGTAGACAAAAAGTATAATGTACAATGTAAAAGTCTTTGTAAGCAAAAAATAATAAAGATATTTTAAATCTAAATCACTTTTACTGTTCAATTTTCTGCTTAATAATAAAACATATAATATGTATTTATTTTTTTATGGAAACAGACAATTCCATTACTTAATTTCTCGATAACTGCTGACCTTAGATATAGTACATAATACATAAAATTTAGTTTAAATTTAATTGAAAATTAAATAAAAAGTGGGATTATTTAGTAGAAAAAAAGTTGGTGGTAATGACTTATTTCTGACCCACCCTGATTACATGATTTTACTATTAAAAACCCTAGTTAAAAATAACTATGGATATGTATGATTATTTTTTTCCAAAAATTAACCCCTAAATTTTAAAATAATTTCTTCCAACCCACATGTCTTCACAAATTTAAAAACCGGCATTGGTGAAATACTTTAGAATTGTATTATGTTCTTTACTGGTAATATTTCAAAAAATAAAATTGGGAGGTTACTGGTAATATTCTGGATTTAGAGTTGCTCAAAGTGGAGTCACTAAAGAATATTATAAAGCACATTATATTACCTTACTTTAAATGCATTTTAAAAAACATGATAGGAATGTGGCTTTTTGGTATCTACAGGGTAGTGTAAATAATACGCTTAAAAATTGTGTGCAAATACAAGCATATTTAAGATGTATTAACACCTAAAATAAATTCCAAAACAGTTTAGGATATTTTTTTAGTTAATTTTGACCTTTTAATAGGTTTTAATAGTTTAGGTTTTTAGAACAGTCCTACAGCATGTGCCAAGTTTAACCTTTTGTTACGGTTGAAACATTAAAAAAATATTAAAATATCCCCGTTTTGCAATTATTGAACTTAGATAACTACAGGGTGATTCTAATTAGGAATTGTGACTTACGTACAATGAATTTAGAATAAAATAAATTACTTAAAAACGTATTTTTTAACAAATTAAAAAAAATGTATTCACTATTTTTTAAAAGAAAAAATTATGATCCAAAATTCATGGTATTGTTGTTGTATTGTTTTGAAAAAAAAATCTTGCTAACTTTTTAAAAATTGTTATTTTAAAATTTACACATCCGCAATAAATTAAACACTAAACACCTTTTTAAAATAACTTTTTAGATTTTGAGCCAACTAACCTCATTTTTTAATATTTTAATTTAGTTTTTATTTATTATCTTTTTAACCAACGCAAATGAGCGATTGCAATAAAAGTGTTTTTTAATTATATAAAAAAAGGTTTATAGGTGCCTCTTTGGTTACTGTATAATTCTCTGGCATTACAATTTTGTAATAGAACATATCAACAACTCAAAAATTTAATGGGAGTTATAGATTAAAATAAATTTGTAATCTAATTTACCTTCTTATTTATTAAAGTCAAAGACACCCTCCTTTACTAAAAACAAATTAGTACTTAGCAGGCTTCATTGGGAACCCTTAAATTGGCATAGTCATAATAGTCAGCCAATGTATACCTTTATCCATGTTAAGAAATTTTGTATAATTTTAAGATTTATTATTATAAAGGATAAAACCCAAATTAGGAAAAATAATTTACGGCAGTATTATCCCCTAAATTTGCTTTGTAAAGAGTGGTTCTTTTGATTAGGATTATAGGGTATAGGGTAAACCGTAAGAGATTATATTATATAACTTTTTACGTAGAATCCAGTGGCTCCCTAAAATAAATGTGAATGTTTTATTTTTTGAGATATACCCCAAACTTGCATTTTTATAACGGAGTCACCCTCTTAGGTATTAAAAAAATAATTTTTCTTGCGATTACAACAATATACAACACTTAAGATTTTGCAGTGTTTTAAACAGCAAAAGTAACAAAAAAAATTGGCCATGAACTAAATCAATAATCATGTATTTTTTAAAGAGTAAAAACCCAAATTAAAAAGAATACTTAAAAATTTATTAACCAAAACACTAACAACCACAGCAAATTAATGCATTTATAACAGCAACTAAAGAATAATTATCTCAAGTACATTTTTTTGCGCTGGTGTTTAATTACAGAATGTGCTTAAATGTTTCTGGTAAATGCATTTTTAGACTCAGCTTGTTACCGAAGTAGTGGTAATATACATATGTAGATGTAAATATTTATTTAAAAAAAATTGAATAATTCTAAATATTTAATTTTTCGCAAATTTTCCATTAAGTAAGAGCCCGTAAGCGGCCGACCTTCGTCCCTTTTTAAAAGCTGAAAGTTTGCCATTGCCATCCCGATATAGGTAGAAGCAATGGTAGACCATAAGTTTGACCGGGGGCGGTCATATGAACTTTCCGAGGGGAGGGGCACAGGGCCGGCTCGAGGAATAGTGCAAAATGTTGCTCGCCCTTAGAAGCAAAAAAAAGTCACCTCTTTTTACTCTTTTCTTTTATTTCTTAAACACTTTTCTATTCCAGTTACCCTTACCCCTTGGCCCGACCCTGGGGGGGGCATATCATCATTAAATGCCCATATTTGCAATTATATATGTAAAAATATATTGATTACAAAGAATATGCCATTAAAGGGGAGGGCATGGCCCACCTCGCCCACCCCTATGACCACCCCTGAGTTTGACTTATAATGACTTTACCAGGTACCCGCTACGAGAGGTTTATTAATTGAAACATAACTTTTGTCACTTTGTAAAAGGTAAATTTTATATATGTTACTTGAAAGCTCCAGTCGGCAGATAGTTTTGACAGTTTCAACCCATTGGCAGACAAACATTTTTGTTTGACTCCATGATCCGTAAAAGTTTAATATTTAATATGACAAAAAGTTTTATATAAAAGCTGTAGGGTTTCAAGATAAGCAGGTTATGCCCATTTGGAAACCCTACAAATAAAAATAAAAGCACAAATAAAAGCAAATGCATTTTGTGGTTATGTTTACCTTTTTTTGCTTATTAAAAATTTTAAACTGAAAATAAATATGGTATGTGTTTCATTAGGAGCTTTTCAAGCAGGTCCCACAGAAGTGGAGTGCGTAAGGGCATCAGTCTTAATCCGGCACTGGCGAAAACCGATTAATGATATCTCAATTGTTTGTAAAGTTATTCGCAATCAAAATGGGCGTTAAAATATGGACAGCCACCATGAATTTGCCTTTTTTTAAATGTTTTCATAATAACTGTATCAGCTTACCAAAAATATACTGTTTTACATATCACCCTTACTAGAATTATTATTATTTTTTTATCTTTGGACAATCCACGAAGGCTGAAAGCCTAAATACTAACGTACCCTGGGTGTCTTAGGCAAGGTAAGAGGAAGTTTGTTAACACGGGACTTAAAAACGATTTGGGGGAGAAGGAAAGACCTCCGCCGGCAGTAGGTTCCACAGAATAGAAACTCTAGGGATAAAATAACAAACAAAATTGGAAGTTCAGGGCCTGTCCAGTTTGACCGTATAGGAATGCATACGTGCGACACCACGAGTTTCTCTGTTGGGAGCTGCAAGAGGAGGGACTATACTAGATAATTCGTCGGAGCAGAAGCCGTAAAAGTATCTATAAAAGAGCGATAGATCTCCCACAGCTCGACGATGAGCAAGAGAAGGAAGTCTTTGAGTAAGTAAAGGATCATTAATAAGACGAACAGCTCTTCTTTAAATGGCATCAAGAATGCTGAGGGTTGTAGGGGATGCTATTCTCCAGACATGAGAACAATATTCCAGAGATAATAGTTTGAAAATATATATGTATATTGTTGTAATATGGGTTAATTAACTTGAAGCTGTTTAGTCTGTAGGGAAATACATTATGACAAACACAGTAAATTGACAATTTTCGAACATGGCAACGCTCACAAAACCTCATAGGAATTAAATTAGATAACAATAATAGTACGGTGTTTCTCAACGATCGACTAAGGAAATATAAAGATAGAACAGCAACGAACAAGAACATTTTAAAAAGGAATACAATTTAAAACTTCATTTTACATACAGTGTACCTACCTACGTAAGTTGACGTCATATGGAAATCTTAATTTTATGAAAAAAATATTGTCGCATAAAGTTCTGCACAAGTTCCAAAATCGAAAATACAATTCGTAGATATCAAACTGCATCAGTCATCTACGGGGTTTGATCAAAAATTTAATTTTCGCTCAAGAGTAAAATACTTGTATTTTTGCTAACATCGAAAATTTTTAACGTTATCATATATTATATTATAGCACACTAAGACATTATAACTCAAATTTAAATTTGGAGACTTATTAGACGGATAAAAATATTTGTTTGAAAATATCTCGAAAACTAAAACTTTGAGGTATAGGCAACTTTTCACAAATTTACCCTTATGTTTAATCAAAATATACTAATCCATAAAACATCACAATTACCTACCCTGACCACCAGATAGCGAACGTAGTCCAATCGACCAATAGAAAATCGACATAGGCATCGACCAATTTTCTGATTGCTCCGGTGCCAACTTTCGCTATCTGGTGGTCAGGTAGGTACAAATTTTTTATTCTTATTTTTTACACATTCTGTATTAACATTTTTTTAATTTTCATGAAAAATTAGTTAAATTGTGTCCTGTTAAACAAAAGTTTTAAATTTCAAATTGAATAATAAGGGATTTTTATAGGAAAATTATTAATTATTTTTACCCAAAATGGAAATGGAATGCAGTCCCTGCAAACATCAATTTTGTAACATTAATTTAAATATGTCAAAAACGCTTAAACTTAGGAGAACATGATACACAAGATACCTAGGTTTAGAATCTTGTGCAGAATCCGAAAATGTAATAATATATAAGGTATTTAATTTAAAATAAGCAAATTAATACGTACTTCCGATATAACCGGAAGTTCCAGAAAGATAATATATATATCTTATAAAGATCAATATAACTAAAGCTCACTCAGCTCACTCAAATATAAAAACGTATATTTAGTAGTTTCCAAGATATTTATATAGGACACTCACCATGAATAACCCTGTATATTAAAGATACACATAATCAGAAAAATCAATAAAAATATGTAAATTTTAACATCCATTCCAATTATATCGTGTGCTCCAAAATATAATAATATACAACTCTAGGTTTAAGGTTTTTAGGTTTTATACCCTATACAGTAGGTACACGGCTGGACTTAACTATACATGTTTTTTTTATTATTTCGAAAACTACATACAAGAACTTTGTTTTAAATGTTGTAAATTTCATTTTTTTTACTTTTCAATGTTTTTAATGTTTATTTTAACAATAAAATTAGTGTTTGAAGGTAAATGACACTATTTTTTTCATACCAGTTAGCAGAATAAGTTTAAAAATTATCTATAAACCTTTAAATACAACTAATGTTAGCGACTATACACCATATTTTAATGTCAAAGTTCTTTTATAAAATTTTGTAAACCTATTTTCCGATCACCCAGTATTTAAAAGTTAGTGACATAGCACATTAAGCATTGAAATTTTTAATAGAGTTTTATCGAAAATTTTATCATAAAATAACTCAATCTCCTTATCATTCACACATCAAACTTAATACAAATAATTCACATTTAGGCGGTTATATTTCATAATTTAGTGGCCCATGAAGAGATTATTCCCCATATGAATTTTTAAAACTGAATTAAGGTCTTATGGCATTACATAAAATGACCAAACTAAAAGCTCTTTGTCGAATGACTTACTAAAATTTCTTGCTATTTATTTATTGCTACCGTAAATGATTTGAATTGCTTTTTTGCCACGTTTGTGCATCCTGGGCCGGATTTGTATCTGTTAAAGACGCAAATCGCGCAAATTGCGATTGTGCGAAAATTTGTGTTTTTAAAGTACATCTTTTAGTTGTAACTCACATTTTTAGTTAATTGCAGGGTATAGCGACAAAAGAGATAGAATGCAATTGGATCTCTTTTAGTTTTTACCCCAGGTTAACGAAAAGGCTTTACCCTATACTTATCTTAGAGAGTAGTTTGATACCTCTGTTGTTTATTTCTATTTACAAGAGCAATTTTTTAAGCCATATAAATTTATTTTTATACGACCGTTAAAAAAATGCAGTTGTTTTAATCGTTAACATGAAGTTAAAGTACTCCATTCCAGTACACTACATAAAATGTTAAAAAAGGAAGTAACTTTTTTAACACTTCGAAGCTATTTTTTACACTTTGAATTAAGTTTGTTTCCATGCCTAATACAATACATTTAAATATCAATTTATGCAATGTAACAGTAAGCGCGACATCAACTGAACCAAACGGTCAAGTTACCTTTGATTTCGTCATTTTTTCTTTTTAGTTCATGTGTCACTAGTTTTACAATTTGACAGTTGGCAAATAAATTTAATAGACATTATTGAAAATTTATAATACTAATGAATTTGGTTAACTAAAAAATTGAGAATAAATGTATACTGTTTTAGTATTATTTCTACAAAAGTAAGTACATACAATATTATAATATTAAATAATAAATGCATAGTTATAAAGGGAATAAATTGTCTCTTCAAAAATAAGGAGGGTATGATTTTTTGTTGCAATATAATGGATGTGCTTCAAAAATTTAAATTATTGAGTTTAGATAAATAAAACATGTATAAAATGGTATTTTGGGAAATTTTTATACGGTCGTGGAAAAAATATACTATTAACACATGCATAAAGTGTCTTTTTTTTACTTATGGGATTGCCGCACTCGTCTAAAAGCTTGTGCTGTCTAACTTCCCATTCGTGAAAAAAGTATCACTTTTGCACTTCTTACATAAATTACTAGTATTTAGGCAAAATTTAAAATATCTACATATTACGTCTAATATAGGTTGTTAAAAATTATTGTTTTTAACCCTTTTTCGATCTATGACTCCCCCATTATCACTCTTAACCTTGTATTTTTCAAGCTAATTTAATTAACAAGAACTATGTACTTTACGGGTAAAGCACACTGCATTAAATTTTAGTAATTAGATCGTTTTCAAACACGGCAACTCCCTGGTATTTGATAATATTGTATTTCGGACGCATTGGGACCATATTGAAAATGTATTAGAAGTTAGAAAATGCATAGTGAAATGCAATTTTATAATTTGAATATTTAATGTTCTCGGTAAACTAAATACCTTGTGGGACTACGTTTACATAGTTTGCCCGATTCAATTAAATTTTAATTAAAAACACCAGCATGCTACAAGGATTGCAAAATATGGCAATAAAGATAGTAGCTTCCTTATATATAAGCAGCAAGTAAGGCCTAATTAAAATTAAAAACTATACGTAGGTCGCTGAAAAAATTTTGAGATATAAGGCGGTTTTCAACACATTTACGAACTAACAGAGACAATTTCTTACACAATTATAATATATTATTTATACTTTCATAAAACCTCTGTCACAAAGTTGCTTTTTTAATGTATAAGGATCAATTACCTTTTATTTTTTCAAGCACAAAACAAGTCTATTCCAGGTAAAAGAACAAAAAAAATATATCAACATTTAGGTAATTTATTACTGTCAATTAAAATAAAATCGTTACTTAAAATTATCGTTATAATTTCTGCAATTAATTTTCTATTGAAAAGTTACTCTCTGTCCCCATGCAACAATAGTATCAATAACTTCATTTTACTAAAAACGCTTCTATTTAAATATTTGCAATTTTAAACATAAATTTATGGGTATACCAGTTAATAAAAAAAAATATGCTATGTTATTTTAAATTGTTGACTTTAGGATTTTTTGCATACAGGGTTAGAGAAAATAACCGAAACGGTGGATTATCTCGGCAACCCCTAGATATAAGTAAACCAAATTTTGTGCAAAGGGGTAACTAAACGAAATGATTGAGAATTTAAAAATTACATTTCCAAAGTTGCCATTATAGTTATATATCTATATATTTATAGCTCTCTTTCTAGGTTGGATAATTTTAAATAGAATACCCTATTTTTTATTATTGTAATCAATCGCTTGTATCAACTTTATTATGACGTAATATTATCGTTTTTTACTCCTGTCAATTTCGAAGATAGGACATCAAGCTTGAATACAGAAACGATCAGGTATGGTTGATTATCTCAAAAACAATCCAACCGAAATTTGTTAAAATTAGTACAGGGGAGTAACCAGACATTTTAAAATTAAAAATTGCATTTGCGATGTTTCATAAGGAAATTTTCTTATTCTCTTTTCTTGACATTTTTTTAAGAATCTTGAAAATGTCGTAAAAATGCTATTTATGAATTTAGAAAGTTTAGTTTTCATCTTAGATAATTGACCATACATAACCGTGTTTGTATTAATTTCGAAAAAAGCATGATGTCATATCTCCGAAATTTACAGAAATACAAAACGATAATATTAGGTCATAATGACGTTAATACAAGAAATTGATTACAATCATAAAAATAGGGTATTAAATTTAAAATTTTTAAATTAGCTAACCTACAGATAAAAAAATAAAGGAGGTGTAAATTTATAACTTGACACCCAGTACGTACATAACCAATTTTATTTTTCTTTTCCAAAGGCAAAAAAGTTATAGGATAGAACCACGTTCGAAAAACACCCGGTAGAGCATTTAATCTCCCAATAAAATACTACTTATCATTACCAAACCTAAATACAACGTAATGATACTTCGTAGCAACACTATCTAATTAGCTTGATCCGGTATAGCGTCTCTGACCGCAAATCCTGTAGTTTAGCTAAATTGAACTATTTCTAAAATTAGACGGTTCTATATGCAAATACGCTGCGAATGGCATATAGGAGGATTAGGCTTCTTGAGAAGCATGTCTGACAAGGTAGTAGTTAAAATCTAAGAGAGGTCAGTGAACGGCTTTAAAATTTAAAATAATGCAACAAGCATAGGAAATCTAAAATCGATAAAGTCTTAATACGTTTACAAAAGGTTTAGGTTCAAAGATCTATTTGTTTATTTAAAAAGTAAAAGACACAAGACCGTAGTTGTACTTTCTCCAAATTAAAAAAAAAAGTAAGGTATACCATCTCGTTGTTTTTTTTAACAAAAAAGGATATGACATAAGCATTTTTTAGGACGGTTTAATTCTTTGAATGTTTGTTTTTAGTTTATCATTATTATTATTATTTAATTGCTGAACATACCCTAAAACACACCACTAGTACCTATTTCTATATGGCAAGTTGTTCGCGCAGAGCGTCAATTCTGCCTCAAGTATGTAATCTAACTAGTTAACAGCGGCAATGCTGCCTCTAGTAGTAGGTAAATGATCCAAGTACCTAACAACAAAAATAATGAGGTTTGTTAATAAAAAACGCATGTACGTGCCTTAGAAATTTGGTTTTTATTTTTTATTTTCTCCTTAACCCAACATCAGATCTTGACGTGGTCTCAATGAGACTACCGCGGAAGTGCACCCTTTCGAATAAAAAATATTTTTGAAATCGGTCCAGAATTGACGAAATAATCGATGTTTAAAGAAATAATTTCCTTTTTTTTTAACTTAGTTAAAAACTGCTTTTAAACAATACAATTATACGAAAAATGTAATTGAATTGACAATCATTTTATATCGTTTAAACGTATAAAGTCAAATTAACCAATTTAACATGACCCAGGTCAAAAGAAAACAAATCAATCGGTGTGGGCGGCGATTACCCAAATTCTTCTTTAGTCCGCACGACATTGACACAGGCCCGTCCAGCCTAAAAAAATAACAATAATTAAAAAATATATTTCTATTTTTAGGAAAACAGTGGCGTACCTTTGTTTAAATATTTACCCTACATGCCTTACGGACGACACTGCCGAAACTTTAATATATTTTTGTACATCAAAACATTTTCTTTGATTTATAGAAAATGTCCTCCAACTTTCTTTAAACTATCTTATTTGGTTTAAATGTTAATATAAAAAAAAAAACTATCAATATTCTGTAGTTGTAAATGTACCATAAATTTATTATTTTTGTAGATTAACTTAGAGTTTGTTGTTAAAATTTCTGGACACCATGGATTTGATATTTTGTTAATTTATCTAAATCAAATAACAATTATTAATATTTTGCTGTTTTCTCCGAATAAGATAATGAAACCTTTTCAAGCAAAATAAGAAATATAATATAATAATGTAACTTAGCCCTTATTAAACAAGGTAAAATATTTATTACTTCTTTTAAAACTTCATGCAAAATATATATTTTCCCTGCATGTAATCTACAGGTTTCCTCTTGTTCAGTTGAAAATTGTTTTAATAAGAATTTTTTAACACTGCTGAAGACCTAATTATTTGTATTATTCTATTTCATTCTATTGTGTTATTGTGTTATATTATATTGACCCTATAATATACTTGTAGGTCGTCTTTTAAAAATTCTATTGTTGCCGTGTTTATTGTCGACTGTTCGATTTGATATTGCGGTTTGTGGGACTTTTCGTGACGTCGGGCGTTGGTAGAAATAAAAGCCCTTTAAAAAGAGGACTTATAAGTTTATCTAACAACATGAGTCTGTTCGACATTATTGTAGGATGGTTTTCAATTCGATATACGCGGACCTAAACAGAATGGGACCGTTAAGGCCCTGGTCATGAGATATAAAGAGCTAACCTTCTTTAGCAATATTACCACCCATAAATTGGCAGATCACCTAAAACAAAATAAAGAAAAACCCCACGAAAAACCCAAAAAATTAAATTGAAAATAAGCGTTTTGGTGGCTTTCTGCCCCACCGTTATCAAAAAATTTAATATAAATATAAAAACAAAAAAAACTAACCTTAGTTTTTTCTTTGGTTTAACCTCAAAAGGTTTTAGACAATAGTGGTACCATTTTTTTATTTTTTGTTGGTAATATGGTAATATTTTAATTTATATTTTTACCCTTTTTGCTAACGGTGAAAAACTAGCCATCGAACGACAATTTTTTAATTTAAATATTTGGAGCGCTTTAGTAGCGCAACTAGCCTCTGGTTTTTGGGGCTTAAGCCCCTGTTTAAAAAAAATATATTTTTCGAAAAACACTGATATTTAGGGTGTCTTTAAAAGACCAGTGCACAAACTCCTTGGGCCAAAATACAACTAATCTAATATAATTTTCCTAAGTTAAAAAGTTAATGGTTTTCGAGATACAGGGTGTTAAGGTTTCCATTTTATTTTATTTATTTTTATTTTTCTTTTTAGATAAAAATTCAGGTTTAGAGGTTTTTCCACGGTAAGGAATCAAAAACTGTTTGCGTTTTTATTGTAAAGTGTAGAGGGCGCCAAGTCCTTTGCACATGTACCCAAATTCAAAAAAGCGAAAAGTGAAATGTCATATTGCACTAAAATGGTTTAAAATTATTTTGACGGGGTCGCTAAATTGCAATTGCAACGTTGCAAAGTCGGTTAATTTTAAAACCTTTCATAACCTTTTTAAACGTACATACTGAGTACTACCCTCATCATTCATTAACTACTGAGTCACTTGACGACGCGGCTCCGATCAGGCCCCTCCTGTACTACCTTTCCTTCGACCACTTACTGACCAAAACAAAGCCAGTCGCCGCAAAAAGTAAATTTACTATTCGTAGTTTATAAATAATGCTACTGGATTTTATGAGCTGACGGTCTATAAAAGCTATAATTTACTAAAATATCTTAAAAGGTTTTTTCTGAAAATTTTCCCATAGTCGATTTTAAGGCATAGCAAAATTTTAATACACATTGTTGACATCCTTGCTTATATCTAAAAAAACCAATTTCACCCGAAATTACATAGAACTACTGTGATCCACTGTATAATACAACATAGCTTTCATTTAACTTTAAAAATACCGCATTTTACATTTCCTATTTATTTACTCCTATCTTTTGGAATAAATTTACAACTGTATCTCCTTGTTTAGTTTAAAGAACTTTTAAATTCTTTTAAGCTGTCGAAACACTCTTTTACTTAAAAGTAGAATACAAAGATATTTTGTATACAAACTGTATTCGGGTGGTTTTAGAATAATACAGTTTAAAATATAAATTTATGTGTCTTTTTTCCGTGGCGGGAAAAAAATTAACATTATACCTCTGTTGTTAGGTCCTAAAATGTGAACTTTCATAAAATTACTTTTTCCCGTGGGAAAAAGGCAGTACTTTTTCCGGACATACAGACACATAATTAAAGGTATATAAATATTTAATTTTGGAATATATTATTATACAGAAATTACATTCAAAAAAAGCGAAAAGTGAAATGTTATATTGCACTAAAATGGTTTAAAATTATTTTGACGGGGTCGCTAAATTGCAATTGCAACGTTGCAAAGTCGGTTAATTTTAAAACCTTTCATAACCTTTTTAAAAGTACATTCTGAGTACTACTCTCATCATTCATTAACTACGAATAGTTGAGTCACTTGACGACGCGGCGCTCCGATCAGGCCCCTCCTGTCCTACCTTTCCTTCGACCACTTACTGACCAAAACAAAGCCAGTCGTTCGCTTTAAATGGTACACGGTAGCTCGACGGTGTCGGCACTGTTTAAAAGCCGCTTACAAACGCGCCGCCGCAAAAAGTAAATTTACTATTCGTAGTTTATAAACGATGCTACTGGGTTTTATGAGCTGACGGTCTATAAAAGCTATAATTTACTGAAATATCTTTAAAAAGTTTTTTCTAAAAATTTTTCCATAGTCGATTTTAAGGCAAAGCAAAATTTTAATACATACTGTCGACATCCTTGCTTATATCTAAAAAAAACAATTTCACCCAAAATTACATAGAACTACTGTGATCCACAGTATAATACAACATAGCTTTCATATAACTTTAAAAATACCGCATTTTACATTTCCTATTTATTTACTACTATCTTTTGGAATAAATTTACAACTGTATCTCCTTGTTTAGTCTAAAGAACTTTCAAATTCTTTTAAGCTGTCGAAACACTCTTTTACTTAAAAGTAGAATACAAAGATATTTTGTATACAAACTGTATTCGGGTGGTTTTAGAATAATACAGTTTAAAATATAAATTTATGTGTCTTTTTTCCGTGGCGGGAAAAAAATTAACATTATACCTCTGTTGTTAGGTCCTAAAATGTGAACTTTCATAAAATTACTTTTTCCCGTGGGAAAAAGGCAGTACTTTTTTCCGGACATACAGACACATAATTAAAGGTATATAAATATTTAATTTTAGAATATATTATTATACAGAAATTACATTTCCCTTAAATTAAATGTCCAATTAGACATTTTTAACTTTATATTATTTAAAATAATCAGTAAACAATCACTTTTAGTTTTAAATTTTTAATTTAAATCAGTCAATTCACAAAATTACATTGACAGATATTTAATATATTTTTTAAAGGCTTCTTTTATAGTAACGCAAGATCTAATTGTCGTTTCAAATACAATAGCCGACCAGTTTAAACTTCAATTTTTTCATAATTAATTTTTTAACTATAATATATTTTAACAATATGTTTCTTTCAAGCTAGAATCCAAATCTTTTTTCCTTGCATAATAAATAACTTTTATTATTTTTTTTATTTTAAATTATTAAAACTACTGAACAGAAAATTTTTTGTATTTTTTTGTGTTGCCAGTTTTATTTAAAATATTTGCGGTTTTAAATTCATTTGTTGCAGCAAATTTAATTTGCATTTATTTATTAACTGCAAACATGACTGTGAATTTATAGCATACATTTTAAACTAAATTTTTAGATTTTATAGTTATAATATTAAAAGACGATTTTTTAAATAGTAAAAAACAATTTTACTCAAAGCAAAAGTTATTTAAGGAGAAAAAACATTTTTATACATACATACAGTGTGTCCACGGATGGACTTAACTATACCTGTAAAAAAATTATTTCTAATATTTCAAAAAAGTTATTCTTTATAAAAAATTTTGTTTCATCTGAAATGCTAAAAGCTCTAATAAAAATCGCCTAAGGATATACAGGGTGGTTTGAAATCGCAAAAATATTACTTTTAAAAATAAAAAAACGGAAACACGTATTTTTAAAACTACCTAATTAGAAAGCATAAATCAATCTAGGAAAAAATGAGGTTAACGTTAAATAAAAAATCTTTAAAAAAATACATATTTTTTAAAATTTTAATTTTGTTTCACAAAAATGGCTTTTTAGAGTTAAAGCGTTAAAAAGAATGTCCTTATGATATACAGAGAGATTCAAAACTACAAAAATTATATTTTTGCAAATAAAAAAAAGTAATTTATGTAACAAGTGCATAAAGTAATACTTTTTACGAATGGGAAGTTTGACAGCACTAGCCATTAGGTAATTGCGGCAATCCCATGAGTAAAAAAGACACTTTACATGTGTTACATACTATATTTTATCCACAATCGTATAAAAATTTCCTAAAATACAATTTTTTACATGTTTTATTTATCTAAACTTATTAATTTTAATTTTTGCAGCACAGCCATTATATTCCAACAAAATATCATAGTCTCCTTATTTTTTAAGAGACAGACTATCCTCTTCATAACCATGCATTTATTATTTAAATATAGAAAATTGTATGTACTTACTTTTTAGAGTAATACTAAAACAGTATAAATTCCTTTTCGATTTCTTAGTCATTTAAATTTATTATTACTATTAATTTTCAATAATTTATTTTAAACTTATTTGCAAACTGCCAAATTTTAAAACTAGTGACACATGAACTAAAATAAATAATCACGAAATCAAAATTAACTTAACCGTTGGTAAAGTTGATGTTGCGTTAACTGTAACATTGCAGAAATTAATATTTAAGTTTATTGTAGTAGGCGTTGAAACAAAACACTAATTCAAAGTGTGAAAAAAAAGCTTCAAAATGTTAAAACAGGTTACTTTTTCTAACACTTTAGAAGAAGACATATATATAGTACAAAATTAAAAAAGAATTGGGCAGTAGTCTTGAAGTTATTATGGTCACCGACTTTAAAAACGTGAGTTGCGGAAAAAGTAGTTTAAAGTTCTGAGCATTAACAAATT
Source organism: Listronotus bonariensis (assembly GCA_014170235.1). Classification (NCBI taxonomy): domain Eukaryota; kingdom Metazoa; phylum Arthropoda; class Insecta; order Coleoptera; family Curculionidae; genus Listronotus; species Listronotus bonariensis. The sequence continues at coordinate 52,155 of JACEGR010003032.1, read as the reverse complement.
TGAAATGTAACATTTAGAGTCATGGATGTGACCTGGTTACTTAAATCGCCGTATCTTCGTTAATTTTGCCCCAAATTATCTCAATATCTTACACATTATATATATATAATATATATATATATATATATATATATATATATATATAGGTATTTAAAATTTAAAAAAAAATCATTTCCCTCTCCCCCACACTTCATATAATAAATAAGTAAATACATCAATATGTAAAGTTTTATCTACTAGATAAAAGCAATAATTTGGTCACGTTTTTTTAAATATTAGCAAAAATAAAATAATTACTTTGTCTACTGTTAAAAAAATATCTTTAAAAAGGTACATAAAATGCATAATGCAACATAATTTAATAAATTATTATGTACCTTATTTTGTAGGCATGAAATACAACTAAAATTTTTAAAGGTAAACAGTTAAAAAATTTATGTGTTTTTAACGGCTTTTTAAATATTCCATTATATTTTTATCACATCTAAAATACTGCAATTTTTATAAACAACAGCGAACAATTAGTTTTTTACTACCTATTACAAAAAGGGTAGTTTAGATGAATTGTTCTAAGTTGTTGCTTTATTAGATATTTTATAATACTGTATATTGCCGATATAGATATTATTAATGTCGGATAATTGTTTTTTCATTAAAAATTAAACATCTACTAATTATCACATGTCAGTGACCGGAAAAAGTTCGTATCACATGGATTTTTTTATATTAAAAAAAATCCACACATAAACTATAAAACAAAAATTATCATTAATTTTTATTTTTAAAAAATATTTAAAAAAATGTAAAATTTATTTTTAAAATTAAATTCTTATTACTGTTTACTCTCTAAGTTTTTTAAAATTTTGTGATCTAATCCCACTATTTGTGATTCTTTCTCAGTTTTTTTAAATTTTCGGCCAAAACATTGTTCATGGGAAATATGTCAAAAATCGAATTTTAAACTTGCAGAGGCGTTTGCCAGATAAAAAAAATCGTAATTCGTAATCTCATGTGTTGCAAAATTTTGCCGGTCAGTGTTTGTGCGCTTGTGCAGGGTCGAATTAACTCCGATGAGGCCTCCAGGCAATGGAGTTGTCGGGACCCCTTTGTAATAAAATGGAAGACCAAAAAAGTCATCTCCGTTTTCCTAACATTGGAAACCAAAATAAAAGGTACTTTCCTACCCTTATTGACGACTATTCAATCACAATTTACAACTAATCATGTTCCATTTTGTTAAGCCCCTGGGTAGTTGCCTACTCTACCTAATGGATAATCCGGCCCTGCGCTTGAGTACCAGTTAGCAACGACAATTAACGCGCGGGCGCTAAACAGACTATCCGCATTATCGGAAAGAATTCATCAACGCCATGTCTGGGTTTTCCGTCAAGACTACGGAGAGCACGGTCCCTAGCTAAAAACCTTGTACGGAGAGCACTGTGATCCCGTATTGTAGTCATGGTTTTTAAGTACGCATGTTCGTAGACGCCACGATATGTTTACTGCTCGAGATCGTAAAAATCCAAAAAACTGCTTTTAGCCACTGCGAAACTAAATGTGGGTTATGTATACTCCTGGACAAAAAATCCCAACAAACAAAATTTTGATCTAATTTAATTTTAAATTACTATTGGTTTTTTAAAGGATTTTTATTATCTTTTAGTCCAGTTGTTAGCTCCTTTCATTAAGACTATTATTTAATATAGGAATTGCCAAAAGTTTCATAAAATTAGGTGACGACAGGCGAGAGCCTAATTTATTTTGCCCAAATTTTCGAACATCCTGTAAAATAATTTACCGTCACAATTTTTTACTAGTGTACTAAATATTTAAGTCGCATCTTTTCTAAACATTTCTTTTATAATTTATATCAGATCCTCTATTTTAAAAGAAAATATAAATTTTTAAATAGGACAATGAAATTTGTGTATCGGGTGTCAAGTTTTATTATTATTTCGATAAAAAAATATTTAATAATAAAAATACATAATTTTGGTTTGTAAAGTTGGTTTCCAAATCAGTAATTAGATTTTTATTATCTCTTAAGATATACAGGGTACAACTGAATGTAAAATAAAAAAAACCTGTATGGTGTCAGAGTTAGGCAGAATACTGAAAATCGGTATTCGAATACGAATACGAATACGAATACCGGAAAAAGAAAGTATTCGAATACATGAATACCCGTAATCGGTATTCGAATACTAAAACGAAAAGATTCGTTCTAGAATTCGAACTAAACAAAACCCATGACAAAGTTGAAGAGCAAAAAAAAAAGGTCCTTACCTCTTTTTTTCCTATTTTGCTACCCTTTTGTTATTCAAATCATGACAATTTTAGTATTCAAATCCTACTTACACTTTTCGGTATTCAAATACTCGGAACGCCGGTTTGAATACTCAAAAAATATTCATAGAATACTTCGAAAGTATTCGAATACAGAATCCCGAATACTCAGCAAAATAGTATTCTGCCGTTACCGAATACCAAACACACAAATGTATTCGAATACTATTCAGAATACTGAGTATTCGAATACGACCCAACTCTGTATTGTGTATATTATATTACCAGCAAAAAGATCTTTTAAAGACCCAAAAATACTACATTTCTTATAGTTATCTGTATCAGTTTCGAAAATATGACCATTCAAAAGTTTCCCCAATACGTTCGCAATATAGCAAATATTACGACTGTCATAATTAAATTATATTGTTTTCTTTAAAAAATTGTATTTAGAATAGAGATACTAATATAAATAAAATGGTAAATGTTAAAAAAGGTGGGGTTTTAAAATTGTGACGTTTAATTATTCCACAGTCTATTCGAAATTTTGGACAAAATGCAACATTTGATCGTTAAAAATCTGTTAAAAAACCAAAACGTTATTTAAGATTAAAATTTAACAAAATTTTGTTTGACCGGTTATTTTTGTCCAGGAGTGTATGTTTCTAAAACAATATTAAATTTAAACAAAAAAGAAGGTAGCAGGGCTTACTTGTTTTTAAATGTATGTTTCTTTCAAAATCTTATATTTTGCACTAAATTTCAAAAGCATATACAGGGTGAGTTTTTCTATGTTTAGCAAGAATCTCGGAAACCGCTGTATATTTTCATTTAAAAAAATCAAGTTTATGTCGTAGCTCCAAAACGGAGTACTACATTAAATATCGAATTTGACCTTTCTATTAAGAACATCATTATTTAAAGTTTTCTATTTACATTTCTTTTTCCATTTTAAATATTAATTGAGAAAAGACAATTTTTGAAAATAAAACGTTTTTCTTTTAAATATCTAGTAAGCAATTATGTTTTTGGACAAAACAAAAAGTGATTTAAACTTAGCTTTAAAACTACAATTCTTTCCTCATTTAACCGTCTCTGTAGCTGCAGCGCTTTCCGAGATCTCTGTGCTAAACATCAAAGAAACTAACCCTGTATATTTTGTTTAAATTTGTTTTTGCTTTCCGAATTTTTTAAATAAAAATAATTTCGCTGATTTGTTTATGTAACACCATAAAGAAAACCTGTAAACAAGGTTATGATATTTACAAAGGCACGAATTCAGGGTTAAAACTAATAAATTTATAAAGAAACAATACGGTGGGATTTAACGTGATTTCTGCTTTCGTAATGCAAAACTAAACTTTGTTTTCCCGCAAATTAGGGATCATGTTGGTAAACTCTTTAATTTTATTTGGAAGGAGCAACATGGTTTGCATAAAGATAAGCTTAATATTAATACAGTGCTTGTCTAAAGTCAACCCCCTAACTTTTGAATTATTTGCTAATTTTTCCTGAATACCTAATTTGGATGGCCATATTTTCAAAACTAATAAAGCTAGATATACTATATGTGGTTTTTCCCAAAGGTCTTTCAGATATCTGTTTAATGGTGATATAATATATCACAAAGACAAATAATTGCGTTCAAATTTGCCGAAAACTGCAATAAAATATTTTTTGTAGTCTTTGTAAAAATTAAGTTTCAAATTTTACTTAAAATTTAAATTATTCCGTTCAAATGTCCAGCAGTTTAGATTAAACCGCCAAACGGCGGTTTTCTTCTTATAATTGAGCAAAACCGCCGGTGGTCGTTTAGCCAATGCCAGAATATAAATATAAAAAAAACGATTTTCATCGGCGTCTTTAAGATATACATACATATATCATATCTCTGTAAAGGGAGGCTTTAGGAAAAAAGTTATAGAAACTTGTTGCATTATTTTTATGTGTTTTTTATAAATCCGAGAGATTGCCCCCATATTCTGAGACACCCTGTATAAAAACTATTTTTTTCAGATCTGTTCCTACATCTCATTTTACAACTATGAATATCAATAGCGCCATGAAAGTATTCTCACTCTTTGTTTCACTTATGTTATTCGTAGCCAGTGTATCTTCCGCACCATCACCGTATTCATCTGAATATGACAGTAAGTATACATTTGTGCCAGTATGTTAATATTTTAAGGTAGGGTTAATTAAAATTTAAATAAAAACAACTAACATAAGAGGGTGGGTAAAAAAAGACTATTATTATATTTACTTCCGACACCAAAAAATTGGTTTCTAGACATCTTCAGAGAATGGTTGGCAACGATAAGCTCTTCAATTTAATAAAATGATCCGCTTCTTTATAGTTTTATATATTTTTCTCAGTCCCATACAAAAAAAATATTATGTATCTAACCATTCGTTAATCATACGGCAAGACTTAAGAAGATTTTTTTAAATTAAATGCGTCACAAAATGTGGATTTCCTATTTTTTTTTTTGATCAATCAAACCGTTAAAAATAAAAAAAAAGAGTTTTCCTTAAACATTAAGGTCAAAAATATTAAAGAATTTTAGGCAAAATATCTTCTTTGTTTTAAATTTTGTAACTTACTAAGAAATAATAATTAATAATTAAGTTTCTATTATCTCTACCCAAAATTAAACGCTTATAAAAAGTCTCTCACATTTTTTAAATAAATTACAAAATTCAAAACAAAAAAGTTATTTTTCTTAATTTTTTTACCAATATCTTTTTAATGGTTGGGTTTATCAAAAAATATAGAGAGCCTTCTTTGTATAGCGTTTAATTTTCTACAAAAACTTTGCTACAGTTTTGTTGCATAATTAACGAATGATGAGATATTATTTTTTTTGGTATGGGGCTGAGAAAATATGCAAAACTGTAATGGGACAGACCTACGTTTTAAAATTATGAGCTTATCGTTTATGAGCATTCTCTGAAAGTTTCTACGAACCAGGTTTAGTGTCGGAAGTCGAAATAAAAAAGTCGATTCTTTTGACTCGCCCTTTAGCATATATCAGAAAAATGTTTTTTTTTTTTGTAGCAATTTAACCTAATGAGTAAAAGTGCTTTTTTTGAAAGTTAAGAGAATAACTACTGCTTTTCATGTCATTCACCGAGACCATGTCCAGTGACGCGTTTTACCTACCTCAATATCATGAAAAGCAAGAGTATCTTATAAGAACAACTACGTTGTTCAACGGTAAGGCATAATCTCGCCGCTGATGAACTGGTGATTAAAAAAGTTTTTTTATGTTAATTAAAGTCATCAAAAACAATAATTAATTTCTGATCGTGTAGATGAACTTACACTTTTTTATATTAAATACGTTTTTAAAATAAAATTTGTTGATATTATGTTTTGCTTTATTTATGTTAATAAATTTATGATACACATTTAATAATCTTTTAAATAAATGCATGTCATGTATTTAATAAATGTGAAAATTTCAAGCTACTTTGACTTTAAAATTAGAGTTATTAATTTTAGGACAGATTACAAAGCTTAGGATGGTAAAACAATGTGGCAAAAAAATTTATTTTGTTTTACTTTTTATTTTTTATACTAAACATTTATATAGTTTTTAAAGTAAATTCCTATCATATATCAATAAATAGTTCAAGAACCAAAAATTAAAATAACATTTAAACTGGTGATTAAAAAAGTTTTTTTTTAATGTTAATTAAAGTCATCAAAAACAATAATTAATTTCTGATCGTGTAGACGAACTAACTTTTTTTATATTAAATACGTTTTTAAAATAAAGTTTGTTGATATTATGTTTTGCTTTATTTATGTTAATAAATTTATGATACACATTTAATGATCTTTTAAATAAATGCGTGTCATGTATTTAATAAATGTGAAAACTTTGAAGCTACTTTGACTTTAAAATTAGAGTTATTAATTTTGGGACAGATAATAAGCTTAGGGTGGTAAAATAATGTGACAAAAAAGTAATTTCGTTTTACTTTATATTTTTTATACTAAACATTATTTATATTTTTAGAGTAAATTCCTATCATATATCAATACATAGTTTAAAAACCAAAAATTTAAACTTAGGGTAAACTTTAATTTTCAGTAAATAACAACAGAAACATTTTAAAACCTTGGTTACGATTACTATTAGGCAGTAGATACTTTAATTAGTGTTGTCACAGTTTTTGTTTAGTAGCGAGAGAGGTTGAATTAAGTTTTATGTAAATTATTACAAAGTATTAAAAAATATGACCACCAATCTATTTGATTAAAAATATTGGAAACTAAATAACAAAAAAAACACTGTTTTTAAGTTGGTTAAAAATCTGAAAAACACGTTAAATAAAACACTTTATATCAAATTTATTTCTTAAAAGGGGAAATAAAATGTCCAATAGTCTTTAAACAATAAAAACATTTAACCTTAATTTTTAATTTACGCACCTGTAGATAAATAATAAATGGAGACCGCGTTGTTCCTGGTCTCGGGAAATAAGGAACTTAGTCTGCCTAGCCCTATTGAACCCTCTGAACTGGCAAAACTTCTACAATAAAAAAAAACAAAAGAGAGCATCAAAAATACAAAATAAATCCCACCGTATTGAAGCTGCGGCCGTTTTAATTCCAATTCAGGAGGGTCTAGGCTTAGTTCACTATACTCTAGGACTAGAATCTAAGACGGTCCCATTATCTTAGGAAACTTTGGGTGTACTCAACCAAGACTACATACAGGTATCTCTAAAAGGTCCAAAAAATGCTACTAAAAATTTTTCTTAGGCTAAAATATGTCCAACCTAACTTACTTACCAAAAGTGAGATTATTTCGAAAATAAAAAGTATTAAAAATTAATTTGGTTTAGGTTTTTTTATAATTTTGTTTGTAATAGGTATATTGTTACAATAATTGGCTAAAAGGGGTTTTAAAAGGTGGATAATTAAAATCTGCTTTTATTTTTTTTTTTTTTTTTTTTGGAAGAGAGCGCTATATGCGGTATCTTGCACATAAAGTATTAACAAAACCACTTTTTTATGCCACTTGGTATATAATGTTTAGATAAAAATACTACTCTTCAACATATTTTACCTAAAATCATATCCCAGAAAATTTATGTTGTTAGGACCAAAAACTTATAACCTATGTAAAACGGTACAAAAATACCTCATACTAAATCCTATAAGTTGTTAAATAAAACCTGTTAAAGATAATTAAGCGACTATTTGAAAAAAAAGTTGCTAGTCCGCCCTTGACACTGCCCGAAATTATGTATATGCCAAAAGATAATTTAACAGACTCCTTTTACCCAAATTTTACCCGACCATAGTTTCTTGTTTTATTCAAAAAAAAGGGTAAATAAAAATATTTTAATATCCTTAATATACAGAGTATAATTTAATTGCTGTCTAAAAATACATGATATCACTTCTTAGTTCATTTTAGTAAGAAAAGTTCAAATAAACATATGTCCTAAACCTCTCAAATTTTATCTACAGGTTTTTTAAAGTTTGAGGAAAATAAACGTAATCTTATCTTAACTCTAAAACTTTTCGATATATTTTTATGAAATTTGGCACGCACCTACTTAGAACCAATAGGCATTTCTTAATGTGAAAGATTTTTAATTATTTCCACCAGTGGCATCCGTACAGGATATATGCTCAAGATTTAAAAAAATAAAATGGTACGCCATTGCTTTTCCAAAAATAAATATTATTTTTAAAATTCCTCATAATTTTGCTACAAATTTGACCGCCTAATCCTGTTTTGTCCGATGCACTGTTTTTGCGTAAAAAAATAAAAAGCATTTTTGATGCATGTTTGGTTGGTGGAAAACGGTGCATCGAAAGAAAAAAATGGATTTTTAAAAAAGTAAAAAAGTACTATTTTTTCTAAACATCTTCAGTATTCATTCCATACGGAGGCCACTGGTAGATTTATTTAAAAATCTTCTACATTAAAAATATCCTACTGGTGCTTAGTAGGTGCGTACCAAATTTTATAGAAATACCTCGAACAGTCTTAAAGTTTCAATAAGAATACGACTTCTTCCTTAAAATTTTAACACCCTGTAGCTTAAAAGTTAAGAGGTTTGGAACATATGTTATTATGACCTTTCTTCATAAAATGGGCTAAGGAATTACATTCTGTATTTTTAGCCATCAATTTAATTACACCCTGTATAATTATTACTGCCTAAAAGTTAATAGCTATTTAGTTGAGTTAAACTAAAAAATGAAGCAATCATAAGTTTACCAATTAACCGCAAACTTATGAAACGCCTTGCTTCAACTCATGTTAGTATAGATGTAATAGTTAATCAAAGCATTTAAACCAGCCAGTTTAATAAAAGTGTACGGTCACTTTTTTGGTTTTTTTAATTAAACAAACAGTTTAATTGTGGTAATAAAGAAAGTAATTAAAAAACAAAATAAAGTTTAATTAAGTTTGTCCTGCTGCACCTTTAAAAACATTGTAAAAATAGAATTGCAATTCAGGGCAAGAAAAAGCAAACTTTTTATAAAATTCTATTTAACATTAGTATGACACTATGTACTTAGTATTTTTACATGTAGATAAAAACATGCAGTGCATTCCAATAAAAGAAACCACCCCAATTTCGTTAGTTTGACACTTATAAAGAAATCCCGAAACACGTCGATTAGGAGGATACATTTTGATGTTGAAATTTACTTGCCCAGGGATATCTCTTCCCCTCGCCAACAAAAATGTCAATAAGTTTAAATAGAAAAGGGGTCAAGTGATACTTCATCTTTAACGGTTTTAAATTATCTTTTCAGCAGACATTAGTTTTTTTTTAAGATTTAATAGAAGTAAGAATATTATTAAAAATCCTGGTGCCTCTGGAACCAATAACTTTTATATACAGGGTGATTCAAAAATCGATCACGAAACTCAAGGAGGTGATTTTACTTGACAAAATAAGTGTAGAGCTTCATATACATTTTTTCAAAATGTCATTCGTTTTCGAGTTACAAGCCGTCAAAGTTCAATTTTTTGTTTTGGTTAGTTCGCCATATTGCATTTATTTTTAAACCAATCTAGTTGATATTTCGCACACAAATCAAGCTTTGCAGATTCTAAAATTTTAAGACAAAAGTACTTTTTAAAATACCGCCAGAGGGCACTTTCTCCACAACTTAAAATTTATTTACATCATAACTTTTATTTTGATAAATATCGCAATTCTGGGGGCGCCATTTTATACACAATCAAAAACTTAAAAATACTCTCTAATACTCTTTATTAAAGTCGATAAACCTCACCGTTTAGGCACCAATCGACATCAAAGTTTTCATCAATTTCAATTAAATTACCTACAACATACAGGGTGTCCAGTAACTTAACTGACAAACTTAACCAACGATTAAAAAAAAAGTTTATTTTTCAAATATTTAACACACCGTAGTTCAAAAAACCAAAATAAAAATTGAACTTTGACGGCTTGTAGCTAGAAAACAAATGACATTTTGAAAAAAATTAAATGAATCTCTAACCTTATTTTGTCTAGTAGAATCACCCTGTATATATTTTTTTATTATCCAAAGAAAATTTGGTACAAAGGTATGGAACCTATATGTGGTGTGTCGGGAACGACCTTAAATTTTTATTTCAAATGAAACACCCAGTATATTTTTAGTGCCATTAATGCAATAAAACTATTAATTTTGGTCCAACAAATCACTAAAAATTTAAACTAAAAAAATATTATTAAGCAGTGTGTTATGTAGTAAACAATAATCACTTATTGTATTTTCCAAACTATCTTACTTCGCTATTAATACTGGCGGCAACGGGTTGCTTAATGGTCTTAGAGAAAAAAAACCGGTAATTGGGATTTTTGTGGTACGCTGTTTACTAAAATAATGATTGTACGGTATCAAATTGTTGTTAAAAAATACTCCTGTTAGCTATGATAGTGAGCTACCTTGCATTCAGTCAAAAAATGTTTTAAGGCCATAAACACAAAACTTTGGGCGAGACTATAAAAACAAAACTCTGTCATAGCTTTTTTCGATACCTACTACTTGATCAATAATTTGCCGTTTTATGACATTTACTGCACTTTAGAATTAAAAATTAAAATATTCAAAGGATAGATGTCAAAAGTAGCAAATGAAGCGTTATTGTATACGCAATGTCATTCTCTAATTAAGTAGTAAAAATATAGCGGGTGTCCCATTTAAAATAAAAATATGAAAGTCGTTGCTAGTCAAACCGGATATACAAAAAAACAACTGAATACGCGTAGCAATGCATATTTATGTAACATACCTAAGAACCAAATTTTATATTTAGGGACATATGGTATGTTCCCTTTTTTTTAACACAATTCTTAGTTTAAAGCCAAAGTGACACAATATTTTATTTTTAATTTCCCATGGCTTTATTTATTAAATTGGAAAGAAAAAAATAAGGATGCCATTATTTTGGGCACGTCAAGAATTTTAAGGTTTTTAATCTAACTATATCCACAACAATATGTTTTTAGGATACATGTGGCAATACCTTTGTTTAAATACTATATTTACTATAAAATAGTTTTTATCTGGTAAACAGATGAGTGAAGGTCGCTTCCTATTCGGATCTTAGACTATAATTTATTGGGCAACTTCTTAGTAAACATATTTTGGTACTTTATACTAAAAAAATGTTTTTTTTTTTAACTTTTGTAGTTTTACTAACTAATAAATCATATAAAAATTAATATATCAAAGAATAATCAGAAAATCTTCAGCTAATTTAATCAGACAGCCTTTTTAAGTTTATTGGTAGAAATCCGCTATTTTTATAGAAATTTGTCATAACATTTCTCAATTAATTAACACACAAATGTATTCGATTGCGTGACCAAAACAATATTTTTTTAATAAAGAGGATTCCACCCTTTTATTATTCAATATTTTACGACAGAACGAATATTAGAATGGTTACTTACAAAGGGTTGAAATAGCAATATAATAAACATAGTTTATCCTCTTTTGTTGGCCTATTTACATAGAAGGGATGGGTTGTCGTGTTAATGGTGTTCTTAAGCTAAAAATAATGCTTATTAAAGTTAAAACCATATTTAATTCATTCTGAAAGCGATGCCACCAAGTACACAATAAATGATAAAGTAAACAAACCCTTTAGGGAAAAATGATTTATTGCAGCAAAAATATTCAACCCGACTGGTTCGCCACGCGCCAGAGTTTTATAGCAGGTCAGAGACGAAATAAGAGGATGTTTTTAAGTTCGTGATACATGTTTTCATAATATTTTTATTTATTTATCTAAAAAATTTGTAATCAGGTTCTGTCAGAGGCTATATGCTTCCAAAAGGTTTGTTTACTTTATCATATTTTGTGTGATTGGCGGCATCGCTTTCGGAATAACTTAAATCTGGTTTTAACTATACTAAATTTGTGTGCACTCACCAAGATTTAAAGACACTTTTGGTGTCAAAAGAAACATTTTGGTAAAGAAAATATTTATTTTGGAAGCTGGTAACCCTCCCATCTGCGACCACTGCAACAGTCAACTTACTGTACAGCACTTCATTTCAGAGTGCCCAAAACATGAGGAATTTCGCCATAAACACAAAATTAGTAGAGACCTTAAAGAAAATCTGTGTACCCCGGAAAGTGCAAAGACATTTTAGATTTTTTAAAAGACATTAATTTGTACTGTCATATTTATTTAAAAAAAAAAGGTTTATATTGTAATTGTTAATTATATGTACATACATATGTTGTGCCAATGACCATGGCAGTCGAGGCACGTTAAATTAAATAAATAAATAAATAATTTTAAAATTTGTGTCTTTAAGTATTGTTTTATAAGAACATAATTTTAATAGTTAGAGTTAAAATATTTTATAGGCGTAAATAAAAATATATATAGGTAGATAATCAAAACATTTTTTAAAATATTCTTTTTAATTGGATTTTACAAAGTTAGTTGCGCGAAATATACATTGTGCCCAAAATTGACGTGACCGTACCTGTACTATTTTTTATTTCTAATATTTAAAGAAAAATAATAAAAAATAATTTATTTTACTTTTATTCATATTAAAAAAATTTAAAATTTAATTTAAAAACAAATCTTTAATAGTAATGTCTTAACAAAAAAGTACATATGCTAGCATGTTGTTGGTAAAAAAAATATAATCGATTTTTATTTGCCAGAATAACACTAAATAATCGCTTTAATATTCCTGTAAAAAAATATTTTATTTAACGCTTTTATTCCAATAAAATATTATTTTCCACTCTATTGTAGAAAATATTTTTGTTTAGGATATTATTTTAAATAATTTAACCAAAATTTTTCCTAAAAACTGTAACAAAAGAAAAAACATTTTTATACACTTTCGATTGACTTTTTATGTTGCTAAATTAGGTATTTTCAAAATAATATACCTAGTGCCCACGAAATTACTAGCAAGGCAGTAATTTTCTTGAGAAGTGTAACACGATTTTGAAATTTTGGTCACATGTATTGTTATATAGGATGCAGATTTCTGATGTTTCAGAAGTTATGTGAGACATCCGATATAACCCGAAGTGCTCATAACATTGCTATTTTAAATGGAACACCCTATATATTTTTAAAAATAATTTCTACAATCCATTCTAAGCAAAAACATGTACTACATGCTATACCTATCTTAATAACTTTTTAAAAAATGGCGTTCGAAAATGTTATGTTAACTGCCTTTTTGTTATCGATTTGGTAAAAAAATGATAGTCGAAAAAGGGTAAGGTTTGGGTTTTACCGGAAGTACCACAGAAATTGAGTTTCGGCAGTAAAGAACTTCAATAATTTAAATGGAAAGCACTACCTTAAGCCCTAAATTTAAACTTTCCACTTGTTTCCAAATCGTTCTTTATTAATTATATCCTATCTCTAAACCTAATAGTTTTAAAGATATTTATAGTTAAAAGCTAGGCTGTCTTTAAAATAGTAGTAATATATGTTTTAACGTTTCACTATTAATATCTTTAAAACTATTACATTTAGAGATAAGCTATAATTAACAGAAATGATTGAAAAATAAGTGGTGACTTTAAATGTAGGGTAGTGGTTTCCTATTAAATATTTAAAATTCTTTACTGCCAAAAGTCAATTTCTGTGGCACTTCTGCTAAAACCGGAAATTGGATTTTTAGGGTCATAGGATATGAGGTTTATAAAATATGTGTAAAAAATCGCATTAGCGCTTTTCTACCATCATTTGCTTTTAACAAATCAATAAAAATGGCGGGTAACATGATTTTCGAACGCCATTTTCTGAAAAACCTATTACGATAAGTATAGCATGTGGTACACTGTATTTGCTTAAAATTGCCTGTAGATTTAATTTTTTTAAATATATGGGGTGTTTCATTTCAAATAGCAAAGCTGAAAGCACTTCCAGTTAAACCAGATTTGCCATTTAACTTCTGAAACATTAGAAATATGCATTCTATATAATCATACATCCGACCAAAATCTCAAAATCAAATAACACGTCTCAAGAAAATAACAGGCTTGCTAGTAATCTCGTGGGCACCCGGTATTGTGTAACGGTGTAGGAAAAGCGATATATTTCCGGGCGATGGTCGAGTTTGCTGAACGAGGCGTTAGCTCAGTAAACTAACCACCAAGAGTCCTGAAATAAGCTTTTTCTACGAGTTGCGCATACTACTTGTTCTTCGATCAAAATAATTCTTTAATTTTTGGTTTTAGGGAGCATAAAGCAAAATTTTAGGAAACTACTCTTCTATCAGTAATAGTGTCTAACACGTGCATCATTAAATCAGGACATACTGTATATAGGTTTTACGTAAAAAACTTTGTTGTTCTGAAAAATCCTAAAGTAAATATTAACTGTATACATGTACATTATTATGTAATGTAAATGTTTTTAATAAATTTACCAGTGTTTCTCTTTATCATTATTATAATATACCAGACGTACTTATGGGGGTGTATTTTCACCCACAGATACTTAAAACTAAATATTATGTATAAATAGCGATGCTACCTATCTGTTTCTGACAGATCCTTTCCCAACGGCACTGACAACAATGTTACTAAACTTCCTCGAATTGACGAAGATGACGTTGTGAAAAGAATTTAATTTAATATTTCTGCAAATGAACTGCATTTGTTTATTGGTGAGAAAGCTTTACAACCTCAAATATCGTGGAAATACATACAGGGTGTCCAGAAAGGTGAGGCCATAAATAATAGGGGATATAGAGTGAGCCAAAATATTGTTAGTACTTCGTAAAAAAGTTCCATCGCGCTTCGTTAGGGCAATATTTACCTTCAAAGTTGGTATAAAAAAAAATATTTTAATAATATTTTTTGAACTGTTGCCACAGTACTATAATATTTGGGCTTCCAAATAACAACATTGTAATGCTTCTTTGGTAAGGTAAACGGCTGTTCAGTATGTCGGCATTATACAGGGTGCGACGATTTTTTAAATAATTTAATGTATGCATTTTTAACACTGGTAACAAATTCGACATTTTGCTTTGACTGCTTAATTCCTTTATTATTTTAGTACAAAAAAGGTATACCTTATTTAAATCGATATCTTTTTTCATAAAATCGCATTTTAAGTCCAGACATACCAGCATTTTGTAAGTAATAAGAAAATCCATTTTTTTCAGAAAATTTTTAAACTATGGTTAAATTTTTAAAAACAGTTTTTAACTGTTTTATAAAGTTTAAGGGGCCTTCAAACACCGTTTTTAATAATTTTACCATATTTATTAATTTTTTATTACATACAAAATGCTGGTATGTCTAGATTTAAAATGCGATTTTAGGAAAGACGGGGATTGATTTAAAAAAATAAACCTTTTTTGTACAAAAATAATAAAGGAATTAAACGGTCAAAGCAAAATTTCGAATTCGTCACCAGTGTTAAAAATGCATACATTAAATGAAAAAAATCGTCGCACCCTGTATAATTCCGAGTAGCAGTTTACCTGTGGAATAGGCATTATTATAAGGTTGCCTAGTAGCCCAAATATCATTGGTACTGTAGCAACCGTTCAAAAGTTATAATTGAAATAAGTTTTGGTTAGTTTTCCGAAAACCCATTATACCGACTGATAAAAATACATATGCATGTCTAGGTCTAATGACAAAGGAAATTAAACACCTAGGTGTATACGATATACAGGTTGTTTTCTAGCTACGGTATAAAACTTAGGAGAATTCCTTATAATATGTTATAAAAAAGTTCCTAAAAAACCAATAAAACACGTGTAGCACAAAACCGTGAAATCTGGCAACAGTTACGACATCACTTTCAATTTTACATCTCAAAACATTTTTGTCACCATATTTGATAAATGTAGCTTCAGTAAGTTAAAAGATATTTAGGAGTTGCTGTACTTTTACTAATCTAGTATGTCCAAATTTGATTTATTTTTAAGATACAGGATGTAAAAGTTTTTTAAGGTTATATTTTATAAATACTTCTATATCCTAAAACAATTTGGTAAAAATTTGATAAATGTTATAGTAATACAGGGCCTATAAAGCCCCAAAAGTAAATTAAAATTATTAGATTCAGTGGGCGCCACACTACGTATTTAATAGTATCACTATAAATAATGTTATACCAATACCCACAAACACTAAATTAAACATCATTAACATTTAAAGAAACGAATTTTCCCAAATCATATTAAACCCGCGGTAATCCGAACCCTGTCCAATCCGGCGCCCACTGTAATCCAACAGGTCTAGTACTATTAAATATACACAAACATTTCGGAAAATCTTCACTAATACATGATTAAACGGGTTGTAACTTGCTGCGCCACCACTATTGTGTTCAGTGCGTAGGTACTCTTTCAGTTTAAATTTGTCGGATTACAAGGTATTCTTTCACAAAAAAATCCGGATTATAGAGGGTTTAGGCAATACTCTATAATCCGAAAAATTTAATAGTCAAACGTTGCCTTGCAAAACGCTTGTTGGATTACCGCGGATCCACTTTAGCTGTTTTTAAAATGTTTTTCATGTTTATTGTGTGGGCCAGTGATATGAACATAAGCAAATTTTATTTTACTGAACTAAGCTAAATAAGAAAGAGAATTAACTTTCACAAAAGTCAGTAGCTTACATTCTTTTATCAAAAATATTCGTTTAGGTACCACTTAAGACGCGACCAAAATTGGGTAATTTTTTATTATTAAATAAACTTAATCTTAATAATTGTTTTAACTCAGCAAATAACACCGCCAAATTTTATCAAAATCAAAAAAGAGATATTCACAATATTAAAAAAATAAAATAAAAAAATATATTTTTTTAACGTTTAACACGGCGAACTTTTGGCACTCAATTGTGTTTGTACCTGGGGTAATCGCAGGGTCAAATTATGTTAGAAGAAATTTCGACACCGCGCCATAAAGCAGTTAGGTATGGCGCCCGACAGGGTAATTAAAACAGTTTTAGGGAATTACGAATGGTTAGTTCTGTTAAACAAATCCTTTTCCTTTTTTAATTCCTTAATTAAACCCAAGACTAATACACACTTTATAAATCCACTTAAGAATTTTATTTTTACCTTTAGGCTACCAAACAAATAAAATATTGTGTATTAATTCTTAAATAGAATGTTACATAATATCCAAAAAGAGTATTTATTTTGTGTCGTACCTATAAGATAAAAACGAACTTTTGGGTCTGGTGTCGAAAATTGCCATTAAATTTTAGTTACTTCCTGCTTGGTGTCAAAATTTCCTCCGCCCGTTTAACACACTGTATCTGGGAAACAATACATTTCCGACCCCTACTTTGATGAACTTTTCCACTAAATAAAAATTAAAAAGTTGAAATATGGTTTATTATTTTTTTAATAACGTAATTAAAATGTACTGTATTCATTTTAAGATGTTTTGAAATTGCGGATCGTTAAGTATGCATTTAATTTTAATTGTAAGAATTAAAGCAGAACAAAAAATGCATTAAAACCCGTAGTTAATTTTGTCTTTTGTTTTTATGCAACATAAAATATTCTATAGTCTAAATAATAGGACACTAAAACACCTTGTTGTAAAAGTTTAATAGCTAGTTTCTAATTGAATTATTAATATTATGTTTAAAACTAAGTACATATATGTAATGTATATAAAAAGAAGCTTTTTGTTTTTTGGGATATAAAAAACGACAACCCTTGTTTTCTTCATTTTATCTTAAAATAATGTTAAAATATATCCAATAAATATTGGTAGCAAAGAATACAGTGTGGGCATAAATAGTCCTTCTCCCTGCTAACTGTTTTCTCTATAAAATTTGGGTTTAAGGCGTAAAAAGATTAAAATAAGAAATATATTTCCCTATTTTTATGTAAAACCGGCTTTTAAGACTAACTAAAGGAGGGAAACAGATATCAGAGGTTTTCAAAAATTAGTAGCATTGGCGCCGAGCGTCGCCATATATGTAAATAAATCAAATTAAAATTAATACCACTCTAAACTTTTCAATTTTAAATACTTGACGTGGCATATTTTACTGACAAAGCACTGATCTCGATGGATTGCCAATGTTATTACCTGCGCGAAACAAAAGTTACATTTCATGGGCGAAAAACGGGTTTGTGCGAAAGCAAATAAAGGGTAGACGCGCCTGGCGCCAAACAGACTATCCGCATTATCGGAAAGAATTCGTCGAAGCCGTCCGCACGGGGTGCCGGTGTATGTATTTTGCCACGGCTTTTAAGTGCGCATGCTTTGTCCACCCTTGATTTGTTTACTGCGCGAGGTCGTAAAAATCAGAAAAATGCTCCTTGCCACTGCGGATCTAAATGTAGATTATCTATGTGACAAAGTCAAAAATTTGTTAAATATTGCTACCCAGATATTTTTAAAAACGAGTGCACGCCAATGTTCGTATTTATTGAAACCTATAACGTTAAAAAACCTTTAACAAAAATCAGTCAAAAAAGTCAATTTCAGCAAAAATTAGGTAGGGTATCTCTCTTTCCAATACTTGAACGACTTTTTATAAATATAACTGTACTAGAGAAAATAAGTCAAGTTTATAATATCTTTAAAAAAAAAATCTTTTAAACAAGATCTTGCTAACGCCTCTTGCAATTTAAGATTTTAAGAGTTGGTGTCACCACCAGTGCTGGATTAGAAATGTCAGGGGACTTGTGCAATGCAATTGTCTGGAAGACTTTCTAATAATTTTGGAAAAAATTGACCAGCAAAAGAGGCGTCTTCCTTCTAAAATAAAATTAAAGAGCAAAAAGAGGTCTTTTTGTTTTTAATAACATAAAATCATAAAAGATCAAAAAACAAAAGGTCTCTCCTCCTAAATTAAATTGAAAACAAAAAAAAACTTTTTCATACCATCTAAATTTTCACGTTTTATTTAGTGGAAACATTTCACATTTTTTATTTATTATAGTTTACAGGGCCCCTATTTTCTTGCGCAAGGCCCCTAGGTAGTTGCCTACTCTGCCCAATCGATAATCCAGCCCTGGTCACCACCCTAGAGCCTGGTATAATTTGATTGTAAACAAGCATAGAAAGTGTCCCTCTGGAAAGTTGTTTTTCCTATTTTCAGATTTTCCATAAGGCTGACCTATAAAGGGTGATAACTTTTTAAATTAACACCCTGTATTTGTTTTTATTTGTAGGTAGTATCAGAGAGCTTGTCGAAATGCTTATGCAACGAGAAAGGGAAAATAGCCTGGAAGATAGCAGATTGGGATACCACACAGTAGCCAGAAAAGCCGGTAGATCACCACAGCTTCGTCTAAGATTTGGAAAGAGAATGGATTCTGGATATCCCGTAAGTACAATTTTTTTAACATTTTGAAACCACCTATGTCAATACCTAGACCAGATATAAACATTATTTAACTAAGTAATTATTGTTGTTTTAATATAATTGTTAATAAAAAATTATATCACCTAATTTTTAAAAGAAAATATTCCCCTAATGTTTCTTGTATGGTCCAGAAATACGAAATTTTGCAAATTCTATTTTTTTTTCTAAAGAACTAAATAGGCTACGTAAAAATATTGGAAAATAGTGTTTTTTTTTGCTAAATTTAAAGGAAATATAACAATTGTACATTGCCACTTGAGAGGCCACTGGACTGTGTGCCTAATAAGCCCCTTACTGCATTTAACAACATTTCTCAATTACATCAAAATCGGATAAGGAAAATTTAGGATATAAAAAAAAACATAGATTTTTCTTATCAGTTTGTATCTTGGAAACAATGCATATTCAGACCTACGTTTATAAAAACTTTTTAAAAAAATTGGCTCAGAAATAAGCCTTATTTTTTTAAGTTTCTTATTTGTTATTGATATTCTGTAAAGAAACCCATTTCGCTCATCTGGAAGAAAAGTGTTACAACTCAAAATGCAAGTATTTTCAGGAGTAGCAATATATTTTTTAAATCATAATAAAGCTGTTAGTTTTAAAAAGCAAATTTTAAGATTTGTAAATTATAAACAAAAATTATGGATAAGTAACGTTTTAATTATTTGTATAACAATTAAAAAAATAACTAAAATTCTGCATTTTTTAGATGTGTCACTTTTCTTCCGGATTTTAAAGACAATATAATTTTGTGTTTCTCGAGCAAAAACTTTCCATTGGGCAATCCCCCATATAATTAAGCACGGGTCTCGCGATGCTTTATGTTCGCTGCACAGCTTAACCATTGTTTCGTAGTGTAGACCAGGTCTGCAGCACGGTCAAGAAATAGTGTGGACGCATGCTTCACTTATATGGACGATTACTCAATGGAAAGTTTGTGCTGTTTAGAAGTACTACTAATATTTGGTAATATAAAACGCGTTTCTAAATAAAATTAAAGTGGTAGTTATTTAAAATTGAAATAATTCTGTCACAACTTAAAGTTGGTTAAAATGGGCCAGGCTGAGGGCATACAGAGAAGAATAAACTGCCATTGCTTACTTTAGATCAAAAACTTAATTGCTTGGCCATCACAGAAAAGAGTTTGACACTGTTTAAGCGTTCTTTAACTATTTTTTGCTAATTTGTACTACCGATAAAACCCAAAACAAAACAATCATTTAAACAAAAATATTGACAAAAAACGTTCCGATTTAGCAAAAAAATAATGTTTTATCGTGACAATGCGTCTTGTCACTTGGCATGGCAACAATCAGTAAGGCCTTAAGCTGGTTT
Source organism: Listronotus bonariensis (assembly GCA_014170235.1). Taxonomy (NCBI): domain Eukaryota; kingdom Metazoa; phylum Arthropoda; class Insecta; order Coleoptera; family Curculionidae; genus Listronotus; species Listronotus bonariensis. Next base: position 31,679 of record JACEGR010003032.1, on the reverse strand, counting down.
CTGTTGCACCTTATTTACCAGATTTGGCTCCGTTAAATGTTTATTCAGTTCCGAATTTGGATATTCTTATTATTAACAAATGTGCAATGGCTGAAAGTTTTTATCTCATCTTCGTAATTGTAGAAACAGCGTCTGTGATAAATATAAAATTTTAATAACTAAGTAAAAAAGTATCTAGTAAAGGTTTATTTTTCACGTTTTTTGTACTCAAAAGTAACCTTTTATACAGGGTATCCAGTAACTCTATCGACAGAGGGGTCATTCTACAATAAAAAATTAGAAAAACACTTTTTATAAACATATGTCCTAAACGTCTTGGTTTTTGAATGAAGGGGTGTTAAAAATTTAAAAATATATCGTTTTTTATAATAACATTTTTATAATAATAAATAAATTCTAACCAAGGTCGTCCATGGAGGGATTAGGGTAAATATTTTAAAAAATTGTTCACCACTGCATTTTTCTAATATAATATTATTTTTTAAAATTTCAATTTAAATTGCAACAAATTTGATTTTTTTATTTTTTTATTTGTAATACGGTTTTCACGTAAATAAATAAAAACTATTTTGGCATGGTTATTTCGTACCACTAATATTAAATTCTAAAGTAAAAAATCACTTTTGTTATTAATTTATTCTATTATTAAATGGGGATTTAGCCATGCCAAGAAATGGTTTATATTTATTTATGCAAAAAGCGTATATCAAATAAAATAAAGTAAAAATATCAGATTTGTTCCAAACTAAACAGGAATGTAAAATCATGTTACTTTTAAGAAAAAATGCAGTTGCGTACCATTTTTTTATATTTACCTTAAACTCCTTATGGACACCACTGGTATTTTTTCTTGTATGTCAAAAAATTTCTTCTAAGGCATAAGAGGCGCTTCACTAATTTTAAAAGATATCCTAATTGGTATAAAAGTTAATATTAAAAAAAAACACTTTTTTTTAATTCTCTAACATCCCGTGCTTCAAAAACAAACACGTCTAGGGATATGTTCATCTGAAGTTTTTTTTCCAATTTTCATTGTAGAATCACTCCGTAAAGTTTATCGGCAGAGTTGGTGCACACCTTGTTTATTACACCCCCACAAATATAATACCAATAACTTGAAATTAAATAGACAATAAAAATGTGTTCATTGTTATTTAAAAAAGAAAAACACAATTTTAAAATTATTTTTTAAATTAGATTTTTAAATGCTTTTCTTGGCATTGATCATGCGATTGATTACTTTCTCTCGGTTTCCTTATTAAGAGTCAATTTAATCTTAAATGGGTTGACATTTATTTGGACGGTATTAATTTCCTTTTGCAAACGCCAACAAAAAGCATTTTATAAATATAAACGTGTTTTGGTATTTCTTTTATTCAGGGAACAGAACTTTTCTTACACATTATTATTTTTTAAATTTTCTATTTAAATATTTATTAAATAATTTGTGTTAGAAAAAGATACAATATAAATTTATTAAATAAATCTTACAACGACAGAACAAATAAACTGCATTCCAATTAAAATGAGCCAAATGAGCCCATACAGGATCTTGATTTAAAAACTGACTTAAACACTTAAGTTATCTGCGAAAAAAGACATATTTAAGAAAATCGCCGAATCACGTCAAGATATTTATTGAGGGGAAACATTTTTAGCACAATAAAAAGAGTTATAACGATAAATTAAAAAGATATAATGGGTGATTCATTTGGAGGTTCTTATTTATTTATTTTTTAATTAAAAAAATATCTATATTAAGTAATATCGATTATTATACGTAAGAAATACACCTTACATTTATTTTTTAAAGATTCTGTCCTTGTTGGCCTTGACTGCGCCTAACATGGTCTGTTCTTAAGCTCCAAGTTCGAACGCCAAATCGATTCGTCAGGATCATCGCGTACATTCGCAGCTACTCCCCTATATTTTCAGCACTATGTGCTGGATGTGGCTCATTTGGTCAAGCATCATCCAATAATGAAAATTGGAGTTTTGTGATGGTACAGCGAATAGTCGGCTCAGTAGGCCGTATGCTTGGACTATAAGTTGCCCGAAGCGCACGAAACATATTCCTCGGAGAATGTTGATTTTCATAATACAGTTGAACAAGTTTTAGACGTTGTGCCGAGGGCTAAGTCTTTGCATGATAAATTGCCAAACAGTACTGAACACAAATATCATGACAGTTTGAAATTTGGACCCTCTCATCTATCCAAAAATACCTACTAGAAATAGTACCTCTAAATGAATCACCCGATACGTAAAGGTTAGGAAAAACCGGTAAAAGAAGAAAAATGTTAAGAACCATATCTTACTTATAATTGGTCTAGAAACCTTTTACAATAGACCATTATTTTCTCTTTTAACTAAGTGTACCAAAACACCTAAAACTGCGTAGAAACCAGTCATAGAACAATGTTTGCGAAAAAACAAGTAAAATTGCCTAAAAATGGTGCGAGTGGCAAACTTTGAAAAATTGTTTCTTAAACATTATAAATCCTAAAGACTTTTACTTTGCTTCATTTTGAACAGGAAGGACAAAGGTTTCTTTTTCTATAAACGCCTAACTTAAACCCCTATGGAAAAAAGTTATAGGTCAAAATACATAAACAAAAAAACACTTTTTTCCTGTTTTTTTTGCTTCGTTTTTGAGAATATTTTTGGCCATTTTGTTTTTTATTTAGAAAGCGTAATTCGATAAAAATTATAATTTCGTACAATTTCTTTGTTGACTACTACCATGACTAACCTCATAAAACTGAAAAAGAGATGTTTTCACTCCGTTCCCAAAAACGCACCCGTCTAAATGGTATAGCACTTCGAGGATTTTTTATGTTTGCGGGTCCATTAACCAAATGAAAAAATAAAATCCCTTTAACGTTGTAGTTCCTTCTAACCCTCTTTTTTGTACATAATCAGTAGCCTATTATGATGATAACCGACAACCGACATTAAAAACGTTAGTTTTGGGAAACGCTTTTAAAGTTCTGAGCAAAAAAAAATGTAATAAAACATATATTTGTTAGTTTTGCTTAGATTTATCCCAAATTTTTACACAAGTGTTGCCCATTCAAAAAAACAAAAAAAAAAACTCTTTATTTCTTCCTTAAGACGATAAGTAAACAACGATGTATCATGAAAAACTTGATTTTTAATAGAATAGAGTTCTAAAACGCACTAAATAAAGAGACAACAATGGCACCAAACCAAACCAAGTATGAATATCATGAATCCCATAATAGTAATTTATGTGACAACTGCATAAAGTCATACTTTTTTTACGAATGGGAAGTTTGACAACACGAGCTGTCAGGCGAGTGCGGCAATTTTATAAGTAAAAACAGACACTTTATGCATGTGTTACATACTATATTTTTCCACGACCGTATAAAAATGGCCCATATTACCACACGTTTTATTTATTTAAACCTATTAATTTTAATTTTGGCAGCACAACCATTATATTGCAACAAAAATCATAGCCTCCCTATTTTTTAGGAGACAATTATCTTCTTTATAACTATGCACTTATGATTTAATTTTAGAAAATTGTATGTGTACATACGTACTTTTCGTAGAAATAATACTAAAACAGTATTACAAGTTCATAGTCATTCAAATTCATTATTACTATTGATTTTCAATAATTTTTATAAAATGTATTCAAAAACTGTCAAATTTTAAAACTAGTGATACATGAACTAAAAGAAATAATGACGAAATCAAAGGTAACTTGACCGTTTGGTTTAGTTGATGTCGCGTTTACTGTTACATTGCATAAATTGATATTTAAGTTTATTGTAGTAGGCACTGAAACAAAACATTACTTTAAGGTGTGATAAGAAACTTAGAAGTGTTAATAAAAGTTACTTTTTTAACACTTTATATGGTGTATGAAAATGAAGTACTTTATCTTCATGTTAACGTTTAAAAATCTGCATTTTTTTAACTGTCGTGGAAAAAAATAGTGTTTCTTTAATTTATACGCATAAATGATTATTAAAACAACAATCTACTTATTTTTTAATTCTCATAATACTTAGTAATTATTTTTTTGTTTTAGGTCCCTGCTTACATCGCCGGCATAAACGACGGCCCTGCTGACAACTAAAAGGAAAAACCAAAAGACTAAAAAATAACTTACTCCGTACTTTATAGATATTTCCATTTTCTGTTGTTATTAAATAGTGGTTATTTTTAGTTCTTTAATATTTCTAATATTAACCTAATATTTTTCCATTACCATAAGTCTTTATTAATACTAATACTCCTTTAAAATATTATCTACCTTTTTTCCGAATTTCACGTATATTTTCTCTTATATTATTGACACTTGTAATTGGTAATGGTAAAATTAGTGTCAATTTATACATTACTGTAGTTCAGATTAAATCCTAAAAAATTAAAAACTTATTTTTGTAATGACTTAGTTAAAATTATAAGGGTACGACATACTGTTCGATATGCAGTGCTTGTCTAAAGTCAGGACCCCCTTCCTAACTTTTAAATTGTTAGGTAATTTTTATGAAAATTTAAGGACTTTTGTAAGACAACATAGGCCAAATTTTAGGCAAGATATGACAGATATAAATGTCAAACTGACAGCTGAGCGCCATTTTGAAAAGAAAAATTAAATGAAAGTGGGAGTCTTGTGACACACCATTTTTAAACCTTGTGACAAGTTTTCTTATAACCACAAAATATAAAGTGAATACCTTTACCTCCCAAAAATAGCGGTATTTTGATAGTTACCTGAATACCTGATTTGGATGGACATAATATCTCCAAAACTAATAAAGGTAGATATACCTAATGTGGTATTTTCTTAAAGGTCTTTTAGATATCTTTTTAATGGTGATATAATATACATGTTGTCGTCAAAAAAATCTGTACTTTTTGTCCTACCCTGTATAGTATCAACAATATTACCATTAAATAGATCCTTAAAAGAGCTTTAAGAAAATACAATATTAAGTGGATCTAACTTTATTAGATTCGGAAATACGGCCATCTAAAAGTATTCAGGTAATTTTCAAAATACTGCCATTTTGTAGTAGGTAAAGGTATTGACTTGTTATTCTGGGGTTATAAAGTACTCATTAGGGGCTTTAAAATGATGTGCCACAAGACCCCTTTCCATTTAATTTTTCTTTTAAAATGGCGTTCAGCTGTCAGTTTAACATTTATATCTGTCTTGTTCAACCCTAGAGAATGAAGGCTTTAACAACAACAAAATGGTATTACTTTATTAATTACCTGAAAACCTAATTTAAATAATCATATTTCTGAAACTAATAAAGTTAGATATTTTAAACTATGGCCACCTTCAACAAGAATTAGTAAAAAGGTCAGCTTTACGCAAAAAACAGGGAGGTTACCTCTCTTTTTAAAACTTGTACGATTTTTTTATGAAATTATGAAATATCGAACAGTATATTATGCTTTATTTGTTGTCTGGGGGATTACGTTTAAACAAAATGTTTAATAAACTTTTTAATTTTATTCTGGAGAAAATCCAAATATTTTGTTTAAGTTTAATCGAACAGTATGTTAAACCAACATCCATTAAAAAGAAATTTTTTTGCATATGTATACTTAAGAAAACTTTATTAACAATAACCTATATTCTTTAAGATATAGTTTTAAAATAAAAATCGAACTCTTAATCTTAATGTCTAAAAGTATCTTCATTATCGAGTTTAACAAATTTTGGTCATAACGAATACTTAAACTGTATTTAAGATTTTAACAAAACTTATGTTACTTTGTCGTTATTACCTTTAATGATAACATAGTAGTCAATTGTCAAATTTGTGTATAATAAATAATGGTCATGATGAAATAAATTTAATTTTTCTGATTAAATATGTCCTGTTTTTTGCTACCTTATTAATTCAATTATTATTACGGAATTGAATTAAAAGAAGCCCTAAATATACAGTCTACAATCTACATCAACTTAGAAGTGTTTATTTAAAGGACATGTCCATATTAAATCAAAAATCGATTTATGTCGATTTTAAAATCTATTTTATCATTTCTATTGATTTATACCGGATGGTGCGTCGCGTCGCCGAGCAGAACATAGCAAATCACAAGTAAATTTTAAGGGGGTTCATTATTTGCTTCCCTGTACATTTTACAGAAAAAAATGTAAAATAACTTTTTGAAAAGGCCAATCTGACAAACTCTCGTGCCAAGTTTCGAATAATTTTAATAAGCAACTCCTTAAATTAAATGTAATTTTAAAATTACCTAATTATAACTTAATTTGGTACGGGCATGCCCCCCACTAGGGGTAGCCCGTAGAATGGACTCCTACATTTCATCAGGCTAGAATATCGGTAATGGTAGTTGGGTATTGGTGGAGATGGTCTTATTTGCTTGGGCTGTCGATAAGGTTTATTACTCGGCATTTGGTTGGTCTGGTAAGCAACGTGGATTTGTTATTGATCCATTATTTAAAAATGGCGAATGTGTTACCACGACAAAAGAGCATTTTGTACACGCTTCCTAACTAACTTAAGAGCAACTGGTTCTTGACTTCACTAACTCAAGACAGCGATACAAGATGAAACTGCTGCTATTCCTCAAGACATGGTGATAAAAGTGATGCTTCTAGGAACGCATTCGCATGTGTGTCGCTGCTAACGGTCGTCACTTAATATAAATTTTTAAACCATTTTAAACCATAGTAAAAAACCTTAAAGTGTGCTCTTTTTGAAAATAAAAAAGTCAAGTTTCATATTTTATAGTACGCTTTTTATTTGCTACTAAATGGGAGCAAATTAAATAAATCAACAGTACCATAAGTATGTTTTATTATGTCAGACCTTTTTTACATTCATATGGGGTAAAACTGCAAATGCACCCCCCTCTGAAAGTTATCCTGTCGACCACCATGCTAATAGAATTGGAATTTACCACATTTAAAATTTTAATTTTAAGAGTGTCAATGTCAAAAAGTAAGAAAAGTAAACTTAGGTCTATAATAAGAGAGTTTAAGATCATTGCTTAAAGATAAGTTGAACATGTGCAGCTTTCTAGGTCTCCGTAAAATTGCCTGTGTCCTAAGATATTCATAGAAGTCGAGTTAAAATGGGTGCAAATTTTTATAATACGAACGCGGTTATCCCATCCAGCCCAGAAAATTTCTTTGTGTTAATGAGAAGAAACCGTTCAACTAGATCATGGTATTAAGCTAAAAATATTTCCCGCGCGTCAACTTATCGTCAAAGGATTCTACATGCGTTTTCATATATAATCTGTATTTCTAGTGTTCAACACACTAAAACCTAATTTATAACATTAGGCTGCTTAGATGTGTACACAATACAAACATGCCACGTCACTTCAAAATTATCATGGACAATTCTTGCCAATGCCTGCAAAGAACACGGTCCAAAGCAACGACAAAGCCAGAGTGACGTAATCGTGTCGGAAAAGGTTTCATTGCACGCATTCTTTGTGTAATCTTTATCTGCTAGTATTTAACGGAGAGAAACATAACTGATACCATTAAGCTGGCACGACGTGAATACATGCCGTGCCAGTACAAAATTACCATGAGCAATGTTTGCTAATACTTGGAAGAAGTCGGTCTAGAATCTCTACTTGCTAGTGTCCCACACACAAATACTCGATAGCATCGATCTGTCTGGAAGTGTATATCCCAAATCAGATACTGCCTAAAACCCTAGCAAATGATGTCTCTTACCATTTTAATATACTTGATTTCATCCAAAGAAAAATTTCATGGGAAACAAATTTTATTGGTAATTTCGTCAAAGTAGAAAGGTACAAATACTTAAAAAGAGAAAGCTTTTGTGTGATAGTGGAATTACTGAGGCTGCTTCCCAAAAAGGAACAAGCATCACAGTACAAGCAAGCACACTGTATCACTTTACAGTCCTTCTGGAAAATCTTCCCTAGATAAACAGGATGTAAAAGATGCTACCTACATAGCTCTTTATTTATTAAATTAATAAATTCCGTTTTCACTAACTTCACTGAAGATGCCCACAAACGTAAGTTAGATTCAAAATCACTGTAAACTGTACCGAAGTAAAAAGAAAATACTGTTAACCCTTAAACGACAACTTAAAATTGTTCATACATAAAGGACAACATGCGTCGCGTATGAACCCATAAGGCATTATTGGTATTTTAAAATTCGAACAGCACCTAAGTCATTATTATTATTATTATTATCAATATTCTTATTACTTTTTTTGTTGTCTATCTATCTATCTCTTTGTTTTATGGCTCTGATACTAAGTCAACTCGCCAGTTTTCCTGTTCCGGTCATATAAGCTATTGCTTATAAGCTTTCCCGGCTTTGTCCGTGGAAAATCTGGATAATCGAGCTCGAAACTCCCAGACTTTCCAAGCATATGAATGAAACACTTTCAACAATCAACAACAGCGATAAACATCTGAACATGCATAAATTGTGACTGTCAAGCCAAGGGCTGCTACTGGAATCTCGCATAACCGTCACTTTTACCACTGACGCTTTTCCGCAAGGCATGCGCACCTCCTCGACCATACGAGGACACATGTTCAACACCAAAACGTAAAAACCTCAGGTTTTAACAATCTTCACTCACAGCACTTAACCCCAGAAGAAAGAAGCGTGAATCTTTTCTCGATCCCCAAGGGTACAGCAACGCTCGTACGACGCCTTCAGCTGCCTACCCGGGAAGTCTATGTAGACTTCTACGTAAACGTGCACCGCACTACTCGAAGACCACGGAAAAAGTGGTTGTTTTCTGTTGGCTTTCAACATCTGTAAGTTCCTTTTAACCTAAATATATTTTTTTGATAGACATGTCCTTTTTTGCGCAAATAACAACACGAGTCGCCGGCGACCCCAAACACCTAGAATTCAGGCAATAAACTGCGACATACGTTACTTTGCTGTGGTAATAGTAACAACCAAGGTACAAGGGTAGGTGTAGCAGCAAAATTATAGCACAACTGTTGCAAGAAATATGTCCTAAATATTATTCGGTGGGGTCACGAGCGACTCTGTGATGTCGTTTAAGGGTTAAAATCAACATAATTAATATACAGGGTGGCCCAATAGTCAAAAAATTCAAATATTCATTTTTGTGCAAGGGAAGATAAAAAGGTTTTACATAAAAGTTGTAGGGTTGCCAAACCTGCATTTCATAAAAATATTTGTGTGTATACAGGGTAGCGCGAAACCAGCTATAAAGGTTTTTTCTTAATAATTAGAAAATTAAATTCAACATAAAATTTTCTATACAGTATTTATTTTTGTCACTATATTGCCACGCCGTTTACAATTTAGCAAAACTTTTATAATATATCCGATAATAAGTAATCAAAAACGAAATAGATCATTAGCAAAGCTGCGCGTTTAAAACCCCAAAGACAACAAAATAAATCCTTGATAAAAGAAAATTACTACATCTGGGGTATTTTTATGGTGTAGCCAACATCTCAATATTTTAAATAGAACACTCTGTATACTAACATATCTTCACTATTACTAAGTAATCCTTTGAAAAATTGCAGTTGCAGTTATTATTCAAATATAAGCTTCTTTAACACTCGTAAATGTTAATCCACAGCGCCTAGCTGCAATCGTTACTGAATATCAAAGGTCTTTAAGAAAATAAACTGTATCTCATACAGGGTATTTTACTAAGTTTGACGTAAGGCAAGTATCTCACTTAAGATCAAGAAATTCTATTTTAATGTAAAACGCTTAATCTATTTTGACAGTAAGAGTTTCACATAAAATGTTTACGCATTTTTGGAAAAAAAAGTATTTATCTTCCTGCGAGACCCTTTACCCTTTACTATTTTACTTTTATTAATGCAAAATAAAATCTCTATGGCGGGAGGCCACTCGGGCCGCGCACGCCCTTCGCCGCCTCTGACAAAAGGTCACTTTGTACGCAGTAGCACTACCATACACTGCCAGAGTAGTCCACACTGAATCAATTCGCTGGTAAAGTGATGCTACTTATATATCATTTCAGTAAACTTTGCTAAATTCCCGGAATGAAAAATATTTTGCGGGGGTGTAGGCTGGACCTAAAACTACTAATAAAAACGTGATATTATGAATAATAAATAAATAAACAATAGTTAGACTTATAATATAAGACTTTTATCTATCACCTTACTTGGAACTCATTTTCGCTAAAAGATAAGGCTTTATCAATTTATTTAATCACTCTTTACACATAAACCGCACGGGAAGTTCACATTATTTTATTTTCTATTTTAGTCTATGTCGCTTAAATTCAGTCGGGTTTTTATTTTGAGATAGAGGATGTTCTAATTAAACAGTTTGTGTTTTAGTTTGAATTTGGTGTTATATGTGTTAAAAAGTGTTTTGTTAATACTATACTGTTAAAATACATAATGTAAGTGTCCTCTTTAGAAAAACTAAATTTTGGTAATTGTTAAATTATAGGGCCAAATAATTTTCCCAATGACAAATATACGCTTTTAAAGTGAAAAACCTCATAAAATATTATTTAGTATAATAAAGAAATACAATGCATAGGTGATTTTACAATATCACTAATAATTATTTGTAACAAAATATTGTTAAATACATTTTTTCTCTTTAAAGAGAATTAAGAATGACTTGTTTACAAAACCTTTAAAATTGCGTAGCCACAGGAGGGCAAAGGCGGGCGGTCGCCCCTCCCGCCCCTTTGACTTGGCGCCCCTCTGCCAATGAAATATTATGTTCTAAATAAAATCTTCTATTTTTGATATATTTTTTATAGAACCAAACAATAGCTAGCAATAACATACGATCACAATTATAAAGTCCTGCAAAAGCCCCTAATAAAATTAGGTTTTGTTTTTCATTACCTTTTTGTCGTCACACGTTTGTTAAGAGGCAAAAAATGCTGCAGGTTTTATAAATCATAAATAAACAGTTTAAATTCTTTATTTACTTAAAGAATTCAGGGTTTTTGCTAAAACAACCAATGCCATTTCTAACATAGTGCCAATGTCAAATCCCTAATTTACCAAAAACTAATGCTTATAGAACCTTCACATATATATCTAAATGCGCAAAATACAGCTATATTTATAAACATATTATAAAAAATATATAGAGTTAACCTATAGGTTTCATAGAGTTCTTTTTATATTCTGACCACATTGAAAGCTTGACATTGGCTGTTTTGACAGAAAGTTTCTTTTTTTTGTTTTTGTATTTTATTCATATAAAACGAATAATGAAAAAACATATTTTTGCGGTAGCATAATGCCTCTTCCAAAAAGTCAGGAAGAAAGCTTTAAAAAAGCGATAAGAAAAGCTGTAACTCTACGCAGGAGCGTTGTTAAAAAAACCTTGATAATATTACGATGTTTTTTTATTCCATGTAAAATCGGAAACTTTTTAAAGGATTACTTAAAACGGTAATTGTCTAGAAAGTTGCGGCGACTCCGATTTTGACGAAATTTGGTATACGGGGGTGTTTTGGGAAGCTGATCACGAATCTGATTTTTTTCGGCAACGTTTTGTTCTCGAGATATTTATCAACAAAGTTAAAATTTGAACTATCCTTAGTTTCACTATATTCCGCCTTCTTTTGAACAAAATTCTTGATATAACACTAAATTTGCACATAATCTTTTATGAACTTCCTTAAAAAAAACCTCTTTTTTAGTTATGTTACACGTTTTTTTCATTAAATTCCATATATTTTATCCCTAAAACGCTGCAACCATGCATACACATATGTATATAATGATTTCAAACATGGCGGCTTGATCTAAAGCAAACCTTTTATATTAATAAAGAAAGGCTTAAAATCAATAAAAAAATACATGTTTAAAAAGGTTTTTAATGTTTAATGAAATATTGTGTGCCAATTTAGTGTTATATCAAGAACTTAGAACTTTAGATTCGTGCTTAGCGCCCAAAAAACCCGTGTACCAAATTTCTTCAAAATCGGAGTTGCCACAACTTTCTAGACAATTAATCTTAAAACAAACCTCTGTCTTGAAAAATAGGAACTCCAAAAGGACTTCGCCCCTCCCGCCCCTAAACCCAGGCTACGCAACTGGGGTTAGTCACAAGAAAGAGAATTATACTAAAAAGAGCAAGCAAATAGGTCATTCAGTTAGGCACTGTTGAGCTTGTTTAACACTTGAGTGTTAGTCATACTTCTTAAAAAATATAAGTCTATTTTAAAAATAGATAGCTTAACTACCGCAAATTCTATCAAATGGCCACCAAGATCTACCGGATTTAACTATTTTTCACCCTATCGGGTCATCTCACCCAGGCCGACGACCGCCCCTTAGGTGGTGCACTGCAGCCTGAAGGCTTATTGTAACTTGGCCCATACTCTTTCCATTCACACACATTGCATTCCATAACTTGATGGTTGTTGCTCGGTCCGCATCCCCGAGCAGCAGAACACCGTGTGCCGCCGGTCACCCATCCAGTCATGGCGCACTTCACTGCTTAACTCCGGAGATCGACGGTTGCCGATACAGCCGAGCAGCCACGAACGCGCCTGATATTCGTGATAGACTTGTCAAAAAAATCCTCCTAAATGGGTTTTAAAAGGGTTATTATTATGAAGTCCATTTTATTTCTAGCCAAGGCACTATACTTTTTGGCTATATAAGGTGGTACTTTACCTGAAAACATAATTAAATAGGATTTTTTTAGGAAATATGTCGGACATAGCTAAAATATCGGTGGAAAAATTTGACAGCAAAGAACAAATATTATACACCTTTGATAAAAGTAAAGGTCTTGCAGAAAATATAAGGATTATCTGCAAAAGAATTGGATTGGTAAGGCTTATTCTTGTCAGTACGTACGTTTCAAAGTAATCTGTTGCTAATATTTTTTTAAGCCATATTTTTTTTATTTTAAAGATGATAAACTGATAAGGGTATACAAAGCAGAAATAATTATAAAAATTAGTTTTTTTTTATTTTAGCCTGAATCGCATGTCTATGGCCTTAAATACCTTCCCACCAAAGACAATGATAAAAACCATTATATCTCCGAAGAAAACTTTAAGGAAATTAAACACAGCGACTGTCTTAAAGTAGTATTTTCTGTAAAATATATTATAAAACGCATTATACAAAATATTAGGCATGAAAGTCTGGACTTAAAACAAATCTGTTTTGATGATATCTTTAAATACAGTTTGGATCCTGTATTTGTTGATACACTGGGTATGTATTATCTTTATCTTTAAACGAAAGCTTGGTCTATTTTAATATACAATTACAATACAATATACAATAATTTATACTGGCCGACAAAATTTAACCTTTTTCTGTTACACAACAATTTTTTAAAAATATCCATTTAGGTTTGTACAGTATACAGGGTGATTCAAAAATCGATCACGAAACTTAAGGGGGTGATTCTACTTGACAAAATAAGGGTAGAGCTTGATATAATTCTTTTTCAAAATGTCATTCGTTTTCGAGTTACAAGCCGTCAAAGTTCAATTTTTATTTTGGTTTTTTCGCCATATTGCATTTATTTTTTAACCAATTCCAGTTGATATTTGGCACACAAATCGAGCTTTGCAGATTCTAAAATTTTAAGACAAAAGTACTTTTTAAATAACGCCAGAGGGCACTTTACCTAAAACTTAAAATTTATTTACATCATAACTTTTTATTTTGATAGATATCGCAACTATTTTGTCAAGTAAAATCACCCCCTTAAGTTTCGTGATCGATTTTTAAATCACCCTGTATATAATTATTTTTAAATATAGATATTTTAAATAATTCTTTAATTTGTATTTTAGGAATAGGAGATCTGTAATTTAATTATTACTATTTATTTTTATATCTAAACAAAAATCTTGCCAAAAAATACATATCCTTCTCCAGATTTGTTTATCGTGAAATTAATGAAAACTTTTAATATATTCAATTTTTTGTCGATTGATAGCAGAATTAAGTCCAACATTTTAACGTAATTTATTACTTCTTTTACCGTGTAAAATATACTGTAAATACGAGGGTAGTCCGATACGTACTAAGCCTACAAAAGTAGAAGATTTATTTCTTAACATAGCATCCTTTTAGCTTAATACACTTGATCCATCTATGCTTCAGGTTTTTTAATTTGTCTGACTTTTTCATGTTTGGAAACAAATGAAGGCGCACAGGGCCAAATCAGACAAGTACGGTGGAAGGGTCAGACGTTTGAGAGTCTAAGTAGACCAATTTAATTTGTCCGTGGCAACGGCGGAGGTGTGAGCCGTCATGGTGAAAGAGCAATTTTATCTTTGCCAAATGGGGCCTATTGCCGTACGGCGTCGAATTCACCCAAATTATTCGGCATAGTAGTGCCTGTGACCGTTTTCTCTTTGCAGATAGCCGATGTAAATCACCACTGTCTTATCAATCTTGCGCACTTTTAATCGATGGCCTGCCCATACGAGATTGTGAATTTTTGTTATGTTATGCTCTGTGCAGCCGTTTTTTGACTTCGGGGCGTGCCACATTAAAAACCGACGTGCGTCCACGTTGAAACTCGTTAAACCAATTTTTGATGGTCGCCATCGAAGAAGATAAGTCACCATACACAGCCATCCAAAAACAAGAATTGAATTACCGACCGATATTATTCATTTTCCATGTTTCTAAAATCCGCATACACGTCCGTTTTCCAACGCGGACGAAACAAAAATACGTAGGCCGTTTCGGCTGAAATTTTGACAGTAGGTGTAATTACACTTTTGATAATAGTTATTGGCGGTGAGGCTAAGTAGTTATCTGTCTGCCCTCGTATTAAATATATATATATATATATTCGTTTGGTTTCCAACAAAAAAATAACTAATTTAAGACCATTTCCAAGTATAGTCACAGCTCTAATATCCAATGGGCATGATGACAAAAACTGAAAAATTACTATTATCTTGTACTTAATATTTACGTATAGGTATTTTATTTCTTTTTAATTTTTAGCAAAATCAGGGGCAGACGAGCAACTAATTGACGTGTTTATTAATGATCTTTTGTCCTCACAAGAACAACAAGCATTGCTTATGACAGTTGTTCATTTATTTTCAAAAGGGTATATTACGGACACTTCCCAGGATATTTTACAGAAGGCTCTAAATATTTTGAAAAATACCGACACATCTAATGAAGAACTTCGATACACACTCTCGTTGCTGCACAAAATTTTAATAAGCAAGAATCCGAATTTTGATGTGTGGAAGGAGAAAGTTAGTATTCATTTTGAAGGATAAAGTTTATACTGAAATTTATTTTTTGTAATTAGTAGCAAATTAATGATTTAAAAAGCTAATAAGTCCTCGTCAAGTAGGGTTACTTTGGGCCTAAATGGTATACAAAGTGATCAAACAAGTTGACACTTTGAATAACTTCTTTATTCTTGTACTAAATATTATATCACTGTATTCGGTGTGGGTAAATTGGTACCCTATACAAGACTGGCCATAAAGCCACTAACATTAATATGTTAAAATAAGGTACCTGTACCACATAAGAGGTTTTTTTTTTGATGACCGGGCAACTAAATAAGTCCAAAAATGGTCAGCTATTGGCTGAAGGTACACTCTATGAGAGCACATAATAACTTTTGAACTTTTCCTTAATATATATGTATTTCAGCTGGAAATAAAAGTGGCTATTAGTGGCCTTATTTGGATGTTTATAATAAGGCCACTTCGTAAAAAAATCAAAATAAAGGTTAAAACCTTTGCGAAAAAGACTTTAAATTTTTTATTCCAATATTAAAAAAAAGTTAAACCTTTTTTTAATTCTTAAAAAATACAGAAACAGAATATTTATTACTAATTTGAACATCGGGGACAGATAAACTGCTGCTTATCCTTTTAAGTTAGTCCAAAGGATTCCTCATCGGCACTAAAACGATTAACATAAAAACATCCGTGCAAATCCAAAAAAAAAAAATCATTCAGGTATCCCACCACAGACATTTCCTAATAAGGGCAGCGAAAGTGGCCACTATGTCGTTAGACAGGTGGCTTTATGAGAAACATAGTTTATAAAACAAAAACTTAAAGACGGTGTACTAAGCAAATCTTTTACAAGTGTGGAAAATGACTAATTTCACACGAGTGGGAATATTGTAGCACGAGGCGTTAGCCGAGTGCGACAAACCCACGAGTGTAAGAAAGTCATTTTCACACGAGTACTGTACACTATTTTTCCTACGACCACAAATTATTCACCAAAAAAAAAATAAAGTTTGTCTGTTCAGAAAAAATAAAAAACAATTGAGAACTTTGCAACACTAGGGTGATATTTACTTTGCAACACTAGTGTGATATGTACTTTTCCTCACTGCTCTATTATACTGTTTTGACAATATTTTTACATCGAAAATCACCTACCTAGAAGCATTATATAACTTTTCTCATTTTGGAATTTAAAAAAGGCCCTCACTTAATAAAAATTGTATGGTTTGTTAGGTAATAACGGTAATTGTTTAATACGGTTTTCTGCTATTATAAGGGTTTTTTAAAAATTATCGATACTTACATATTGTAGACACTCTTCTAAATAAAATGTAAGTGGTGCATATCCAAAATATTCCGTTTTTTAAAAATATCAGTAAACAAACTTACGGGACCGGGGAGTGAAAAGGGGTGCTGGGTGGGGTAAAATTGGTAAAACGAGTTAATGAAACTGAACATCACATGTAAAATTAAGTAAAAATTACAGTTTTTCCTCATATTTTTAAGAAAAAAATATAAAAAATATGAAAATTGTAAATGCATAACCTAAAGTCCTAAAAGTAAGAAAAAAACGACTACCAAACGTCAGTTACCATGCAAAATATGGAAAGCATTTGGCAACGTCGGAAGGGTCTGATTCTATTTATGAATGGATAAAAGAAAGTGGATTCATAAAGTGTGTATTAGCCTTAGGTTTAATTAGGGATTAAAAAAAAGATTTAACTAGTTGTTTGAGTACACGAAGAAGAAGAGAAAGGAATTTGATCTATAGGCTCTTTTTCTCTGGCGCTTTAAGTCGAACGGTCAAGCGGCAGGCTGCCTCTATAGGTGCGTGCTCAAAGGTAGAAGGGAGATTTTAATTTGATCTGCCTACCTGACACAACACTGTGCCACTGAGCGAGCTGTCAGTGAAAGTTGTTTTTGTGGTTATGTCTATTTTGTTTATGTTTTTATTTTTTCGGAGGTTTATATTATTACTCTTTTTCAATATTGGAAGAAAGCTTATACTGTGCAGTAACTTAACGTCAATAAGATGATTTTCGCTAATTTGGGTTCTACTGTTTAAGGTAAGTAAAGAGCTTTTTACTGTCACTACAATAAATATGTCACTTGCAAAACCAATAGCAGTTTTAGAATGACATCATAATATGTATCACACGAGTGTTGTAAAGTACTTTGCAACACTAGTGCTGTAAAGTACTTTGCAACACTAGTGTGATATAACGCATTTTCTATGCACATGAAACCAGTTGTGCTATTTGCTATTACTTCTAAATATGCAATTTTGTATATTTACAAAAAAATATTTTTAATTATTTTTCTGCTATATTCCAATTCTAATAATAAAACATGTTTCTCATATGACGCCAACTTGCATAGACACACTGTATGTACCGTAAAGATGTTGGAAACCAATTTACATACAGGTCGCCAGGACAACCAAAAGGGTTGGGAACCACTTTTTTCAATATTTTTAATTCGGGAACCAATTTACCTGTGCCCTTATATTTCATCGTAAAAATTATTAAGTTACGTTTTTAGATTATTCGAGATAAACCAATAACAGAACTGATACCATATATATGGCGTGAGGACTTTCCTCCCCTGCAATACAGCACTATACTGTTAATAAACACAATTATAAGAGTGTGTAAAGGGGAGAAAAACAACAGCTAATTAAAGAAATGAATTTAAGAAAGACTAGGGAACATATTTATAATTGTATTATCATGAGAGGAAATTTTGACAAACTCATGGAGCACGAGTTGTATGTTTTGCAAACTTATTTACTAAGGTATGTTTAATTTAGTAGACTAGGTCATATGGGCGCAAATGTATCAAAAATTATTCTCATAGATTTTTTTGCAGAATCATGTGGAAAATAAAATGCTGATTACGACGATTTATAATGCCAGCTCGAATTTTGGTCCGATTTTTTTAAACCGCAATTGTTTTACCAGATAAAATAATTTTTTTCTTTTGCATCAAATCAAATTTTTATTTAGTTTTTAACTAGTTTTTAACCCAAAATAACTCGTTTTCATTTTTTCATAAAAATTTACTTTTTTAAGTTATAACCATTTAAACGATTAAAAACGAGCAATTAGGTCCACATAATGTTTTTTTTATGGAATCCTCGAACTTTTTGTTAAAATTTTAGGTTAATGCAGACCAAAGAGTTACGAGGTAAAATACTTTATTTTCTGTACAGGGTGTCTAGATTAGACTGGGAAGTTGAAAAAAACAAACAGTACCACCTAATCACAATAAAAAACCCATGTCAGATTACCAAGTAAATACAAAAATATATCGTCGGCGATAACGCAAAACCATGTAACTAACAAAAAAATCTTAAATGAGGTTGTGCAAAAAATTTGCCAAATATTTTGTCTATTGAATTAGGAAAGGTTAAATACCGCAATATCCCAATGTTTTTTGTAAAATTTGGTTTTTGCAGAAACTTGGTTTTGCGGTATCGCCGACGATTCGTCAATTAACTGTGTCATTCTATGAAAAGTTTATTGGACCAAATCATGATTGGCCATATTTAAGAACTCAAATAATAATTTGGTTGTGGTAGATCAGGATATTTTTACTTTGAATGGGTCAGTTACCTTTACTTTAAGTCAGTGGTGTCTCTTAAGAGCATAAAATCATAATTATTATCGTATGAATGTATGTAACAATAAATATTAGACTAAAGATGGTAATATTCATTTTAATTTAAACATTGAATAACTTCGAAAGGAATAAATTTATCAAAAAATGTTAGGAGACCCTTTCTGTAGAGCATAAAATTTTCCTTAAGAATGATTAATTTGTTTTATAAAGATATTCATATTTCTGGTAATTATAAAATCTAGAATCTAAGTGACATAAACTTATAAAATATATATATATATATTTATAGGTATGATTATATATATATATATATATATATATATATATATATATATATATATATATATATATATATATATATATATATATATATATTTTTAATTAAACGGGACTCAAAGTAAAACGATATATTTTAAAGGTTTTTAAATGCATGATTTTATTCATTTGCGCACGAGTTTTCTTTTATTATTTTTTTTAAATCGCTGAAATTTTTCGTTTATTTTATTTATACAGGGTTCGTTAATTAATGATACATAAAAACCACTAATGCCTAAAGCTATAATATTAAGATTTAACCAAAAGTATAATATATATTTAAAAGTTGATAATAAGGAAGTTACAGGGTGTCAAAATGAAAAACTATTTTTAATTTAATTTTAATAATAATTAATACGGATTCAATATTAAAATAAAGCTCGGTATATAGAGGTGTTAGGCATAGCTATTGATATCTAATATTTATTTTTATGTGTAAGATAGAGGTAGCTAGCTACACTATTTAAAGGACCCCACACTAACCTTATGGATTTTGGGTCTCAGTTAAATTGCCTGAAAATTTAGTATGTTGTAGTTCTCGGCTTTTTGATCAATAGTTATCATTCGCCCAACGTGATCCCATGATTAGTTTCCAAGATATACAGTGACCACCAAAGAGTTGGACACTTAGGGAAAAAAAGCTTAAACTTTAAAATTATTTAATTGTTTTTCCAGTAACCTTTGTTCCTTCAGTAACCTAAAAATCATTTATGACATCGAGGCGCATGGGCGTCGCGTCGGTTGGGGCTATTATTAATAAAAAGTAGATTAAAAAATAAAAAGTGACGGTAGTTGGAATGATATATAAAAAAGTTATTTGAAAAAGGTGTTTAAAGAGTTAAATTTTAGGCCGAAGAGCATATTTTAAAATAAATTTAAAAAATAAAAGAATTTGGGCAATACAGAAATCCTAATATTTTCAAAAGTAGATTTTCCAATTATTAAGTGACAAACCGATTTACTTAAATTATTAATTTTTTTCCATGTGTCCAACTCTATTGGTGATTACTGTATATCTGGGAAGCTAATTATAGGATCACGTTGGGCCAATGATAACTTTTGATCAGAAAGTCGAGATCTACACAATTCTAAATTTTCAGCTAGTTCGACCGGGACAAAAAATCCACAAGGTTAGTGCGGGTCCTTTCTTTAAACATCCAAACTCAACTATGCTATTTACCAAAAAAAAAAATGTAAAAACTCGTCTCCAGTTATGAGTAGAAAATGATTAGGATCAATAAATTTTACCATTTATAAATGTTGTAACGTTTTTGATTTTAAAAAATATTGGAAAGATATTTAGAAATAAACTATTGGAACACCGATTTATTACGAAATTTTAAATCATTTGCTCAAGTTGTCAAAAAACAGAAAATACGTTTAATTTTGACGCATAAAGTTTAGTTAAATAAAGTTTGGTAAATAAAATGGTACATTTAAACTTTGTTAAAAAAATATTTAAAAAAAGGGGGATTTGCTTTATTTAAAAAGATGCTTTAAACTTTTATTCGGGGCTAAAATTAAATCCTAAGCACTTTTTACTTCTGGAGTTTCTTTTTCAAATTTACCGCCATACCGCTGTTTACATGACATATCAAAGTGGATTTTTAAGTTATCAGACATGCAAAGGCGATGGCCAGAAAAAATTCGGAATTTCCCTTAATAAAAAATTTCCCATATGTTGCGAACATTTTGCCGGTCACTATATATTTTTTTTTTATTGTATTTCTAGTCTATTTAATGAAGCGTTAAGAAGCGAAATTAATCTGAACGACAACAGTCTATTTAAACGTGAAGAATTTGAATTGTGTTCCGAAGACATAAGAAGGATAACGATTCTCATGGATTTTGATGAGGAAAATTTCCAAAACCACAAGTTTTTTTCGGTTGAGGATTTAGTGCTAAATGGGGGAAACCGTGATTCCAGGTATTGTATTTAACTAAACATTTTTAAACTAAGTAGCAAGTAACGAATAAGTTTGGCCATTGCTAAGCCCCTTATTATGGCTAATTAACAAGTTCGAAGCAATGGCTTACCCAGCATATTTTACATTTTAGCCATTATAAAACAAAAATATTAATTTATCGCGACGATACTTCAAAAAACAACTAAGCCATTTTAAAGAAAATTTATTTAAAATTCTTATTTTTTTAAATTTTAGAAATAGATATAGACAAAAACAAATAAAATAATACTTCAAACAAGTCTGTACTTCACAAAAACATATGAGGAACTCAGTGGCGGCGCCAGCTTTTTTAAGTTGAGCGACAGCTGGCGGAAAAATTTGAAGGGTGGGCAGGAAACTGTGTGCAATCAGGGGCGCAATTAGAGGGGCTATTAGCCCCCCTTCCAAAATTGATGTACATTTAATATACAGTTTTTCGACATACATCTGGGTGTCTCTAAAAGATGGGGATAAAATGTTACCATAAATTCCTGGGGCTATGTTATAACGATTTAACCCAACTTACCTTAGTCGAAAAATGCATGATTTTGGAAATACAGGGTTTTAAAGTTCCATTTAGGATTTAGTTTTTTATTCATAATAATCTGCTATCACTTAAGTAGTAAAATTTAGAGGGCGTCACCTGCGGTTTTTAGCAGGCATTTAAAACAAAATTACGTTTTTGAGACACTCTGTATTTAACTTTTAGATAAAAATTCTTATTCTTTAACAATTTTACTTAACAAAGCGACACCTAATGAAAGTAAATTTAAGCGGCCGTGTTTGAATTATCTGGATTTCAAACAATTGCTTTCTCTGTGGCTAGGTCTAAACTATACAGGGTGTTTCTGTAAAAAATGCTTATCCTTAAAAGTGTGAATTCTTGAATGATTTTAAGAAGAAAAGTTCAAGTATAGTTATGTCTTTATAGCTTAACGTTTGAGATACAGAGTGGTAATTTTTTTTTAAATAAATAAGCCTACTTATCACTTGTGACATTTAGGACATATTTTTAATATTCCCCAAAGATATACACTCTTTAAGGTAACATTTTATTTTAAAATACCTTGTGCAGCTTAGACCCTGCCCTACAGGACGTATTTTTTGAAATCCAGATATATTAAAAACGGCTGCTCAAATTAACTTTTGCCAAGGATATATTTTTTAGGTAAAATTTGTAAAAAAGAGGCATATTTTTTTAAAACTCAAATACAGAGTGGCTCGAAAAAGCTATTTTGCTTTAAATGCCTGCAAGATACCGCAGGTGGCGGCCTCTAAATTTTAGAATTAAAATGAAACCATATTTTAATGTTTCCGTTTCCAGAATCCCCTTTAGCCAAATATTGTGTCTATACACCTATTATAAACAAAATTATTTATATAAAACTAACACCAGATTGAATTTTGACACCCTGTATCTCCAAAATCATTTACTTTTGGACTGGACCAAGTTGAGTTAAGCCCTAATTTGTGGTAGCATCTTTCCGCAGCTTTTTGAGACTCCCTGTATATTATAAACTACGGCTTAAGCGCCCCCGCTATGCCAATGAGAGCAAAATTTCAATTAATCGGATACAGGGCCTTTCAAAATTTAATACAAATATTTTATGGGCTTATTTTTCGGGTCCTATAAAGTTGTCCTAAAAATATACCCTTTAAGCTACTGCCATAGTAAGTTGCTTAAAAAGAATCGTTTATTTTAAAGTATGCTTACATTTTTGCATCAAATCTTACGAAAATATTCAAACCCCTGCCACTTGAGAAGTTGTTTTTATTGTTTGTCTTATAAAAGGTAAAAACCCAATGTTAGAGGGCGATATAAATAGTGGTAAGGCCTGTTGATAACCAAACTTTAGTATGTACGATCAATTTTTTAAAAGGTAAGCTACACCAGCATTTCGGCAATAGAAAAATCGAAATTTTGGTTTCTTCTAAACGGATTTCGAGGAAGTCGTTTGGTTGGTAGGACATGAAAACAAAAAAATGATCTATATTACTTCCACCTTTAAAGGTATATCTTATTTTGTTTAAAAAAGGAACAGTAATTTAAATTTTCTATTAAACTAACCGGAGAATTTTTTGAACTACCAACAGAGTCTTCTTTTAAACAAATATTCAAATTCATAATATAGTGTAGACACACCTTAACATTCTAGTGTAAACCCACCTTAACGCTCTACACCAACATTCCTTAAATAAACCAAATAAATTTAAATCTAATAAAATATTTAAAAAGACACATATGTTCTAAAAATAGACTGTAAGTAAAACAGTTTCTCCTTTGTTTATGATGCCGCACCAATTGGAATCACGCATTCAATGCTTTTACAGCTAGTTACCAAGGAGACGTTTCCCCTTGGCTCCTCGCCGTACCAGGGCAAAAACGTCATCGCTCAATCGCGCGCAGTCAGTAGTTGAGTAAGACACGCAGCAGTGTGTTTACGGAAGCTACCGCCTTTCGTGAAATTTGGGACTGCGCGTTTCTCTAGAAACCAGACCGTAAAATACGCGTTTGGATTGTATCCCGTGAAAGTTAAGTTATTTTTGCTTGGAAGGTAGCATAAATATAGCATAAATTTATTCAGCAAGTATAGTTAAGTGAATTAAAGTAGTGTTTGTTAAAGATTGTAAATAGTTGTTTTTAAATCCGATATTAAAATAGTTTTGTTACCAGCAAGTCGTTTCTTTGAAATGAATCTGAACTAGCAACCTCCCCTATGGATTACACAAAAGTCACTCTCATGTTGCACTGAAGACAAAAACACCCTTCAGTCCGCATCATATGGTCCATTCGAGCCAGGATTTGGACATTTATTTCACAGTGGTGAATAAATTGTGCTAGTAACAGCTGTTTTTGGATTTAAAAATCTCTGCAGACTTGGTAAGTCTATTGAACTCTGTTGAATTAAAAAAAAATCAAAGAGTTATTTTAAAAAATTTTTTAGACAATTGTTTTTTAAAATAAAAAGTGCACGGGATAAACTAAAAAAGTCGCCGCAAAACTGGTTTTGTGCGCGTAGTGATTTATAAAAATAAATCGTCTCTTTTGTGCTAATAAGAATTATATTGTTTTTTAATTCTTGTATACCAGGTGACTCAAAAAGTCAAACCATTTGTAAAAATATTTTCTCTTGGATGATTTAAAAAATTGTTAAATCTCACTTTCTCTCTTTGGCTCTTGTTGTTAAAAATTTTAGAATAAATTTGTTAATATACAGGGCACTCACAAATTTGTGCAAATTTTTAGTTAGTAAGATTTTGCGCTGATTTTTCTCCACAGGTTTTTTGCTTTGTTTTTAGTGTATTGCAAATATAAAATTGTTGTTTATTTTTGTATATACCAGGTGAATAAAAAATATTTGCCATTTGATTTTTAACGAAAATTTTTCACATTTTTTGATCACTGTAGCAAAGGATTGCTTTCTCTCACTGATTGTGATATAAAAATAAGTTTGATTATTTTTATATACAGGGCAAATAAGAAATTTGTCATTTGTGATTTTTTAACTGATTTTTTTGTAATTTTTGGTTAAAATATCACACTCTCTCTATCTCTTTTTATTTTATTGTTAGTTTACTCTGTTTTTTAAAAAATATTTAAAAAATGGATCTCGCAAAAGCAAAAAGTGCTCGTAAAAGTGCCAAAAGCGCACTTACTCGTATTTTTAATTGGGTTAATGATAATAAAGACACTGAAATAGAAGTACAAGAATTTAAAAATAGGGAGGACTTCTTAAAAAATCCCATGTTAAGTACCTCGATTCACAAGAAATCATCGAGGCCCTAGATGAAGAAGACACCGAAAATGTAAGTGATTTTGAAAATAAATATTTTGCCACTTTAACAAAAATGCAAAAGTGTATTGATAAGTTAACAGTATGCAATTCGCTGAATACTCAGGTGGCTGCTGCGTCAGCACCTAGTATTCCTAATGTTAAATTGCCAGATATAAAAATTCCGATTTTTGACAGTCAGATTTCAAATTGGAAATCATTTTTTGAACTTTTCTCTGTTTTAGTAATTGATAATGCCTCTATCACTGATGTACAACGTTTTTTCTATTTGAAATCCTCTTTAAAAGGTGAGGCATTACAATTAATTGAGTCTCTTGAACTTGTAAATGACAATTTCAAAATAGCTCTCGGCATACTACAAAACAGGTATGAAAATTTAACTAGTGTTATAAACAGTTATTTTAGTAATATGTTAGATATTTCTCCTGTAACTAAAGTTTCACCTAAATCTCTTAGAGAATTTATTACCACTCATAAAAAGAATTTTGAAATTTTAAGAAATTTAAAACTGTCTGATACTCAAATTTTAGAATATCTCCTAATATACATAGCAGAGAAAAAGTTAGATTATGGTTCAAAGAAAGGGTTTGAAGAAGAACGTGACTTAGATGAAATTCCTACTTTAGAGGAATTTTATGAGTATTTAGGAAAACGATGTGTGATCCTAGAAAATTTATCAAGTAGTGAGTCACGTCCTCTCCCTAAAAAGTCAGATAAAGTTTCTTTACACTCTCAGAACAATAATAGTTCTAATCCTCGGCCACCAAGCCCTCAAAACTCTAATAATAAAGTTTCTCATTGTAGTTATTGCGGAGGTGATCACCGCATTTATGTATGTAAAAATTTCTCCTCTCTCTCGTATGATGAAAAATGAAATTTGTAAAATCAAAGCATCTTTGTTTTAATTGTCTTGGTACAAAACACAATGTACAAAATTGTGTTTCAAAAATACATTGTGCACAATGCAATAAAAATCATCATACAATTTTACATCCAAAAATGAGTGGTAATGAATCTCAAAGTAATGTAAGCAAAAATAACTCAAGCTCTACCTCCGGAAATAATCAAAATTTTCCAAATTCACAAAATCGAAGTAATGTGAACTCTCAGTCTCAAAATCACCGTCACAATTCTCAGAATGATTCCCCGGTAACAGTGTTGGACAAAATAGTCAAAACTCTTCTCAAAATAATAGCTCCACACAAAATGGTGGTAATTCTCAGACTATAAGTAGTCAAATTTCTCTCGCGGCCCACTCAGCTAAAACCACTCAGGTTTTGTTAGCTACAGCGCAAGTAACACTTTACTCTAAAAATGGTACACCCATTACAGCTAAAATTTTATTAGACAATGGAAGTCAAACTTCTTTTATTTCACAAAAATTGGTAAATAAACTTGATATTACACCATACAGTAAAACTTTAAGTATTTCTGGAATCTCACAGAACAATATTATCTCTAATAAAATGGTGGATGTTTTCATTCATTCACAAGTTGATACAAATAAAAGATTTTTGGTTTCCTGCGCCATTTTAGAAAATATTACTCATAAACTCCCACAGGTACCTATACAGGTAAGTAAGTTAGGTATTCCTGAAGACTTGGTTCAGGAGCTGGCCGACCCTGACTTTTCTACCCCCTCTGACATAGATATGCTCATTGGAGCAGAACTGTACTTCAGAATATTGTGCTCTGGAGTACACTCACTGGGAAATGGATTCCCAACCTTAGTAAATACTCACTTAGGATGGGTAGTAGCTGGAAATCTACCCTCTCACTGCACCTCTCTCCACTCTAGTTCTTCACACTCTAAAGTGTTTCGTTCCAGAAACAAAAATGTTTCTACCACTCTCTCTCATTTTGTTCAAACTCAAGAACTGGATGAAATGTTAACCAAATTTTGGAAAATTGAGGAAGTCCCTCAAAAATCTCTTTTATCCCCCGAAGATGCTCTCGCTGAGAAAATCTTTAAAGATACCACTCTTACTCTTGATGATGGGTCTTATCAAGTTAATATGCCCCTCAAAAGCCCTGAAGAGCACCAAAAGCTTGGTGATTCTTTTAATATCGCTAAAAAGCGGTTTCTCTCTCTGGAAAAAAGATTCCAAGGTGACACAAAATTATTTTGTGACTACAAAAAGTTTATCGATGAATATGTCTCACTTGGTCATGCCAAGTATGTCCCCCTTTCTCTTAAAAATGATAAAGATGAAAATAAATATTTCATTCCCCATTTGTGTGTTATACGGGAAGAAAGTATAACCACGAAACTTAGAGTAGTTTTCGACGCCTCCGCCAAAAGTTCAACAGGAACTTCTCTAAATGATGTCACACTGAAGGGATATCAAGTACATCCGGAACTATATGACGTTCTTTGTAGGTTTCGTCTTTTTAAATATGTCCTCACATCTGACATTCAAAAAATGTACAGGCAAGTTAAAATCAACCCTTCTCAAACATTTTTACAAAATATTCTCTGGCGTGAAAAACCAGAGGACCCCTTACAGTGCATTGAACTCTACGGTTACTTATGGAACCAATTTCGCACCCTTTGCAGCTACCAGGGTGATAAAAGAAGTTGCTCTTAAAAATAAAGACACTTACCCCTTAGCTTCAGAAGCCCTTTTACTTCAATGCTATGTAGATGATATTCTTTGTGGTTGTGACAATTATGAAAACTTGGAAAAAATACATTCTCAACTTGTAACCCTGTTAGCCAGTGCTGGCTTCAAACTGCACAAATGGTGCACTAACTCCCAAGACTTCAGACAAAAATTATCTGAAAACAATACTCTTGACTTTGACCTAAATTTCGATGAAGCTCCTAGCAAAGTACTTGGTCTTAAATGGCAACCTCAAAATGACATTTTAAAAATATCTGTACCCCAAGTCGCCCTTGACAAAACTCCCACGAAAAGAATGGTGCTCTCAATTCTAGCTCAATGTTTTGATCCTTTAGGATTAGTCAATCCTGTAATTGTTAAAGGAAAAATTTTGATGCAAAAACTCTGGATAAACAAATTAGACTGGGACACAGTTATTGTTGACGAATCTTTGCTAAATGACTGGAAAGATTTTCTAGAACACATCTCCTTACTTGGCAGTTTAAAAATTCCTCGTTATTTACTCCTTGATAAACCTATTCATAGAATTGAAATTCATGGGTTTGCAGATGCAAGCATGGCCTCTTATGGAGCTTGTGTCTATCTCCGCGCTATGTATGAGGACAACTCCGTCTCATGCACTCTTGTAACTGCCAAGTCTAAAGTAGCTCCCATTAAAGTTGTAACTTTACCCAGACTCGAATTATGTGGCATGTTGCTTTTAGCCAAACTTGTCAATAAAGTTGTTGAGAATTTTGAAAAATTACTCAATGTCGACTCGGTAAATTTGTGGTCCGATTCAAAAATTGCCCTTTTTTGGTGTAAAGATCATCCAAGTAGGTGGTCAACCTTTGTCTCTAACAGAGTCTCTCAAATTCAAGAACTAACTTCCAATTTTCAATGGAGACATGTTAAGTCAGCTGACAATGCTGCTGACATCCTATCCCGTGGAATATTCTCCAAAGAAATCATAGAGTCTGGTGTTTGGTTCTCAGGTCCAACTTTTCTACAAAATTCAACATTAAATATTGATGAGTTCAATACCCCTTTAAATGTGACTGAAATCCCTGAAGAAAGAAAGGTTTCTCTAAATATTGTCAATGTCCCTGATGAATGTGTATTTTGGAACCAAGTGTTTTCAAAATTTTCAGATTTTTCTCGTCTGCAGCGTACAGTGGCATATGTACTGCGGTTTATTCATAATGTAAAAAATAAAAATAATAAAATTATTGGTCCTTCGAATGTCAATGAACTAGAATCAGCCCTAAAAATTATTGTCAAAAATCTTCAAACTCAATTTTTCTCTAAAGAAATTTTAGAATTGTCTCAGAATAAGCCCCTTTCAAATAAAAATTTAATATCTCTTAAACCTTTCTTAGATTCTGATAAGCTCTTACGTGTAGGTGGAAGATTGGATAATGCAAATATCTCCTTTGACCAAAAATATCCATTGTTGCTTCCCGCACATAATTATGTCGTTTCACTTATGTTAAGTCAAGAACATAAAAGATTAGGACACGCAGGTGCTCAAACAGTGTTGTCAAATTTCAGACTCCGATTCTGGCCCTTGAATGGGTTAAGAGAAACTAAAAATCTTATCCGAAAATGTGTCACATGCTTTAGATTTAAAGCCATCCCTTCTCAGCAAATAATGGCCAGTCTTCCTTCAGAAAGAGTTCAAGTAGCCAGACCTTTTCAAAAGGTTGGCGTTGATTTTGGTGGTCCCTTCTTAATAAAATCTTCTCGATTGCGTAAAGCTCCCGTAACTAAATGTTACATCGCTCTTTTTGTCTGTATGGTCACCAAAGCGGTCCATATAGAACTCGTATCTAGTCTTTCAACGGAAGCCTTCCTTATGACATTAAAGCGCTTCATCTCAAGACGTGGAAATCCCACAACAATTTTTAGCGATAATGCCACCAACTTCCTTGGCTCAAAAAATCAGTTGAAATCTCTTTATGACTTTTTAAAAATTCAGAAAATTACACCGCAATAAAAAATTACCTCTCTACAAATGAAACCGAATGGAAGTTTATCCCCCTCGATCTCCTCATTTTGGAGGAATTTGGGAAGCTGGCATTAAAAGTGCAAAATATCACCTAAATAGACTTATGAAAAATTCTCATTTTACTTTCGAAGAATTCAGCACCATCCTTGCACAAATAGAAGCAATTCTAAATTCTAGACCTTTGTGCCCTCTCTCTAATGACCCCTCCGATTTCCAATGCTTGACACCTGGTCATTTTCTAATTGGAACATCGCTGACAGCTTTCCCTGAAAAAGATGTTACTCAAATTCCCGATAATAGGTTAAATTTTTTGGCAAAGATGTTCTCAAGTACAACAGTCTTTTGGAAACATTGGTCTGTTGATTACTTAAATCGCCTTCAACATCGACCTAAATGGTTGACTCCCTTAACTGACTTAAAGGTCAATGACCTTGTTCTCTTGAGAGAGGATAATGTTCCCCCCTTAATTGGCCCTTAGCTAGAATTATTGAAGTACACCATGGTGCAGATGGAAAAGTCAGGGTTGTAAAGCTCAGAACTGCAGATGGTGTATTTACTCGCTCTATTACTAAGCTCTCACCACTACCTATCAATGACTCACAGGTAGATACAATAGCTGCTCAAGCAGAGTAGATTAGTTTCTCTAGAACTGTTCCCTGCATCTCTTTCGCAATCATGTGATCACGGTTTTTAGTTATTACACTCACAGTAAGACACCAAAAGGGTGTTCTTATTCGTTGTTTCACTCCTCACTCGTCGTTTTCTCATTCGTTGTAACTCATAAAAAGACGAGTTTCAATTCTCTTATTTTATTTTTGAAGCTGAAGGCTTCAACGCGGGGCAGTATGTTGGGGAAACACCCAACAATGAAGTCTACCAACAGAGTCTTCTTTTAAACAAATATTCAAATTCATAATATAGTGTAGACACACCTTAACATTCTAGTGTAAACCCACCTTAACGCTCTACACCAACATTCCTTAAATAAACCAAATAAATTTAAATCTAATAAAATATTTAAAAAGACACATATGTTCTAAAAATAGACTGTAAGTAAAACAGTTTCTCCTTTGTTTATGATGCCGCACCAATTGGAATCACGCATTCAATGCTTTTACAGCTAGTTACCAAGGAGACGTTTCCCCTTGGCTCCTCGCCGTACCAGGGCAAAAACGTCATCGCTCAATCGCGCGCAGTTAGTAGTTGAGTAAGACACGCAGCAGTGTGTTTACGGAAGCTACCGCCTTTCGTGAAATTTGGGACTGCGCGTTTCTCTAGAAACCAGACCGTAAAATACGCGTTTGGATTGTATCCCGTGAAAGTTAAGTTATTTTTGCTTGGAAGGTAGCATAAATATAGCATAAATTTATTCAGCAAGTATAGTTAAGTGAATTAAAGTAGTGTTTGTTAAAGATTGTAAATAGTTGTTTTTAAATCCGATATTAAAATAGTTTTGTTACCAGCAAGTCGTTTCTTTGAAATGAATCTGAACTAGCAACCTCCCCTATGGATTACACAAAAGTCACTCTCATGTTGCACTGAAGACAAAAACACCCTTCAGTCCGCATTGGGGAAAATTTAAGGTTCGATCTGCATTTTTATGGCCATCTCAACCCTTAACCCAAAATAGGGATGATTTTAAACCACGTGGTAGATAGGGGTAGTTTTAATAGATGGGGCGCCAGGCGTGTTATCGCGCTAGCGCGCTAGGGGCCTTTTCGAAATTTGGAAATATCGAAATTTCGCGCCAACAACAGCATCATCTGTCAACTGTCATCTGTCACCTGTCACTTGTCAACTCTCTCTCTGACGTCACTAACCAGAACTTCAGGAATCTTGTGTTACATCATATTATCCAGTCAGCCAACTGCTGCTGCTGCTGTCTTGCGCATTCACCATCGGACTTTGCGCTGGGGAATTACGTACCATAATAAATTTAAAAAAGTCCAAACGCAGATGTCAGACTCGAACCGTAGACCTTTGGATCAGTTGTTCATCGCCATAACCATGTCGCCAACGAAGCAATTGAAATAAAACTGGTAAACAATGTAAAGTAGGCGGGGTTGTGTGTGGTATATTTAATCGGCAGTTAGCTGCGACGCCACGAGGAATCTTGTGCAACTCCATATTTAGGGTACTGCACATGTGCCTATCACATA